>JAVXUP010002545.1:0-123033 GCA_033070095.1 Escallonia herrerae | reverse complement strand
TGTCCGACACTTTTGATGGCTCATAAAAGATTATTACAAAATATTCAGTACACTAAAGTTCCACTGCAGCTTGTTCGTCCTCATCCTCGGCATCATCTTCTTCCCCGTCTTGCAAAGGCACTGGACTTATCCCCAGTGCCTTGTAATGGTTCCGCTTGTCGTGGTCGGTCATTTTGTTGCACAATGCACACCTTCTTAGCTTTTTTGGTTGAGTTGCCGTCTCAATAGAGCTTTTCATCCGCGTAGATCTCTTGCGGCCTTTCGTTTGCGATATAATTGGATCCGAAGGCCGGATATCATTGTCGTCTCCCTCCCCCGGCTCGTCATCTTCTGATCCCGTCGTAGGCTCGGTGTCAACCGCATTGCTGACTGAAGCTGCTTCCAACTGGTCGACGATGGGCTCTTGCTGCTGAGCTACCTCGAGGAGATGTTTATATCCGACCATTGTAGCAGCACCCTTTACGGACAAACGGGTGAACATCGTCACCAGATGATTATACCGCAACGTCTCTGATTCTTCAAAGTCAGTATACGGGTGCTCCGGAAAGGAAATGGTACCGTGCAACCTGTTTGCACCTTTCGTCCAACGTGGCAGGACGTATTTATCGGGGATTGTCCTGATATTCTTCTGTGTGAAAAACCGCAGAATGTGTCTACACAGGATGCCATGGAACTCAAACTTCTTGCAAACACATGTCACCGAGTCCGTCAATGTGTCGTGGGTCACCGTATAAATTCTGCGCAGCTTCTCAGGGACGAGGTCATTCACGAGCGAATAAACCTTGTACTCACGCGACGACTTTTCTGCCACCTTGTATATACTGTATCGGCCCGATTTTTGCAGCTCTACTTGGTATAGCAGGAAGATCTCCTTCGTATAGACTTTGGCACCGTTCAGCTCCAGCGGGGTCTCAAGCAACCTTCTCCTTTGCTTGTACGTGGTTGCAAAGTCTGCAGCCCTTTCTTTCACGAACAACGACGCAACCGCTTTTTGTGCTGATGTGACGAAACTCTTCAAATTGGTAGCTGTACCCACATAACTATCGAACGTGGCATTCATAGATTCACTCCTGCCCGTCGTTTTCATGCCCGCAGAAAAATGACTTCTCGTGTAAACGCCAATCCATTGCTCTTTGAGCCCGTACAAGTGCTGGAGCCACTCGTTGTCTTGCAATGAGTAATCCCGAACAAGCTTTTCCCACCTCTCCTCGAATTCCTCAATCGTTAATGACTTGAGGACGCATTTGTCAAAATCCTGTTTAAAGTCTGGATACTTTGCGTACATGTGATGCAGACGTTCAGGGTATTTGTTGCTTATGTGCCAAGTGCACAAGTTGTGTCGAGTATCTGGGAAGACGGTAGCAATAGCCTTCTTCATTGCCAAATCTTGATCGGTGATGATAACAGTCGGTGCTTTGAAGTTCATTGCTTCCAGCCACACCCTAAACAACCATTCAAAAGAACTCTCGCTCTCGTCCCTTAACAAGGCGAACCCGAACAGGATGGAGTGATAATGATGATTGACGCCCGTGAAAGGAGCGAACGGCATCGAGTACTTGTTGGTACGGTATGTGGTGTCGAAAGTCACGACATCCCCAAAATGCTTATAAGCTAGCCTCGAACGACCGTCGACCCAAAAAATTGTGCTAACTCGATGCTCGTCGTCAAGTTTATAGTCGAAGGTAAACTGCGGGTCCTCCATCTGCATCCGTTTCAATAGGCTCATTGTCGCTTGCGCATCATTGAGGTCATACGCGGCTCGTCTATGGGTTCGGACCGCGTTACGAACGTCTGTCGTGTTAAAGTTTAAATTTTGAATTCCCCCAGCCTGTTCAGCAAGAACATTAATCATGTCGGTAGGTCCTAGCCGCGCATCGCTCATTGTGTGAATTAGGCTCCTCGCGACCTTACCCATCTTCTTGTGTTGATGCATCTGACTCACCTTAGAAGGGGTTACTAACGGGTGATTGTGTGCCAGTTCCAGGCTGGTAATAAGCCAATGATCTTGTTTGGCTTTATAGCTTACGAACATCTTGACCTGGCAATTCGTGCGCGCAAAGCAATCCCGTCTTCTCCGCGCATACCCTATTTCGTCATCATCACTGTCATCGTTGCCTACGCGTGTCTCATTTTGCACTGGGTTTCTGCCCCTATGACACTCGTATAAGCGAGAGCATATCCTTTTCGATACGCTGCTTGTTCTTGTAGTTTTTATTCTAATGCCAAAACCAACCCTCAATGAATAAGCTCGAAAACATTCTCCAGCTTCTTCCAACGTTTGAAAGGTTCGTCCTAGATACGGATCACTAGCATCTACGGGGGTGCTGGAGCTCGACACGAAATCAGACATTGTGAAAAAGACCTATGTAGAAATAGAATACGCTTATTATCTCAAAATTATCTTGACGATTAGACCGATTTAGGATACCATATACATAATCTCAAAAGTGTCTCCTATTTTGCTAATTATATATTTACTGAACATAACAAATTAAAATTACTAAGATAAACGGTAGCAAGATCACAAACTTTACCTTGCTTGAGTGATGCTTGAACCAAGTGTGTTACTCCAAGAAGCTTGAAGGGTGCTGAAAATGGAAGCAAGTGAATCTGAAAGCCCGCAAAAATTTTGCTGAAAGAGCCGAGAATTAGGGAGACTTTCTAGGCGACCGACGGGACAGTTCTCGGGGCTCACGCCCGAGACTTTAT
The DNA here is from genome assembly GCA_033070095.1 of Escallonia herrerae. Classification (NCBI taxonomy): domain Eukaryota; kingdom Viridiplantae; phylum Streptophyta; class Magnoliopsida; order Escalloniales; family Escalloniaceae; genus Escallonia; species Escallonia herrerae. The sequence continues at coordinate 120,324 of JAVXUP010002545.1, read as the reverse complement.
AGGCGACCGAGAGGACAGGCCCTGACATGTGTCAGCCTAGAGATCGTCCGCCATACAGTATGGCGGACGCCTTTTTCCTGACACATGTCAGGAACAGAAAGGCGTCCGCGAGACAGTCTCGCGGACATGGGAGGAGGGCAAAAAGGTAAAACTCCCGTCCGCGAGACAGTATGGCGGACGGGGATTAGTTTTAAAAGGCGCGATCTGGACCGTCCATCTTTCAGGATGGACGGTCAGATCGCGCTAGCAAAATACCCCATTTTGCTAGCGCTATCAACGGATCAGCTCCCTATATATATATATATATATATATATATATATATATATATATATATGGGAGCTGATCCATTGATAGCGCTAGCAAATGGAGTTAAGTTGCTAGCGCGATCTGACCGTCCATCCTGAAAGATGGACGGTCCAGATCGCGCCTTTTTCCAAAACTGATCCCCGTCCGCCATACTGTCTCGCGGACGGGAGTTTTACCTTTTTGCCCTCCTCCCATGTCCGCGAGACTGTCTCGCGGACGCCTTTCTGTTCCTGACATGTGTCAGGAAAAAGGCGTCCGCCATACTGTATGGCGGACGATCTCTAGGCTGACACATGTCAGGGCCTGTCCCCTCGGTCGCCTATAAAGTCTCGGGCGTGAGCCCCGAGAACTGTCCCCTTGGTATCCTAGAATCTATCCCTACTCGGCTCTTTCAGCAAAATTTTTGCGGGGCTTTCAGATTCACTTGCTTCCATTTTCAGCACCCTTCAAGCTTTTCTTGGAGTAACACACTTTTGGTTCAAGCATCACTCAAGCAAGGTAAAGTTTGTGATCTTGCTACCGTTTATCTTAGTAATTTTAATTTGTTATGTTCAGTAAATATATAATTAGCAAAATAGGAGACACTTTTGAGATTATGTATATGGTATCCTAAATCGGTCTAATCGTCAAGATAATTTTGAGATAATAAGCGTATTCTATTTCTACATAGGTCTTTTTCACAATGTCTGATTTCGTATCGAGCTCCAGCACCCCCGTAGATGCTAGTGATCCGTATCTAGGACGAACCTTTCAAACGTTGGAAGAAGCTGGAGAATGTTTTCGAGCTTATTCATTGAGGGTTGGTTTTGGCATTAGAATAAAAACTACAAGAACAAGCAGCGTATCGAAAAGGATATGCTCTCGCTTATACGAGTGTCATAGGGGCAGAAACCCAGTGCAAAATGAGACACGCGTAGGCAACGATGACAGTGATGATGACGAAATAGGGTATGCGCGGAGAAGACGGGATTGCTTTGCGCGCACGAATTGCCAGGTCAAGATGTTCGTAAGCTATAAAGCCAAACAAGATCATTGGCTTATTACCAGCCTGGAACTGGCACACAATCACCCGTTAGTAACCCCTTCTAAGGTGAGTCAGATGCATCAACACAAGAAGATGGGTAAGGTCGCGAGGAGCCTAATTCACACAATGAGCGATGCGCGGCTAGGACCTACCGACATGATTAATGTTCTTGCTGAACAGGCTGGGGGAATTCAAAATTTAAACTTTAACACGACAGACGTTCGTAACGCGGTCCGAACCCATAGACGAGCCGCGTATGACCTCAATGATGCGCAAGCGACAATGAGCCTATTGAAACGGATGCAGATGGAGGACCCGCAGTTTACCTTCGACTATAAACTTGACGACGAGCATCGAGTTAGCACAATTTTTTGGGTCGACGGTCGTTCGAGGCTAGCTTATAAGCATTTTGGGGATGTCGTGACTTTCGACACCACATACCGTACCAACAAGTACTCGATGCCGTTCGCTCCTTTCACGGGCGTCAATCATCATTATCACTCCATCCTGTTCGGGTTCGCCTTGTTAAGGGACGAGAGCGAGAGTTCTTTTGAATGGTTGTTTAGGGTGTGGCTGGAAGCAATGAACTTCAAAGCACCGACTGTTATCATCACCGATCAAGATTTGGCAATGAAGAAGGCTATTGCTACCGTCTTCCCAGATACTCGACACAACTTGTGCACTTGGCACATAAGCAACAAATACCCTGAACGTCTGCATCACATGTACGCAAAGTATCCAGACTTTAAACAGGATTTTGACAAATGCGTCCTCAAGTCATTAACGATTGAGGAATTCGAGGAGAGGTGGGAAAAGCTTGTTCGGGATTACTCATTGCAAGACAACGAGTGGCTCCAGCACTTGTACGGGCTCAAAGAGCAATGGATTGGTGTTTACACGAGAAGTCATTTTTCTGCGGGCATGAAAACGACGGGCAGGAGTGAATCTATGAATGCCACGTTCGATAATTATGTGGGTACAGCTACCAATTTGAAGAGTTTCGTCACATCAGCACAAAAAGCGGTTGCGTCGTTGTTCGTGAAAGAAAGGGCTGCAGACTTTGCAACCACGTACAAGCAAAGGAGAAGGTTGCTTGAGACCCCGCTGGAGCTGAACGGTGCCAAAGTCTATACGAAGGAGATCTTCCTGCTATACCAAGTAGAGCTGCAAAAATCGGGCCGATACAGTATATATAAGGTGGCAGAAAAGTCGTCGCGTGAGTACAAGGTTTATTCGCTCGTGAATGACCTCGTCCCTGAGAAGCTGCGCAGAATTTATACGGTGACCCACGACACATTGACGGACTCGGTGACATGTGTTTGTAAGAAGTTTGAGTTCCATGGCATCCTGTGTAGACACATTCTGCGGTTTTTCACACAGAAGAATATCAGGACAATCCCCGATAAATACGTCCTGCCACGTTGGACGAAAGGTGCAAACAGGTTGCACGGTACCATTTCCTTTCCGGAGCACCCGTATACTGACTTTGAAGAATCAGAGACGTTGCGGTATAATCATCTGGTGACGATGTTCACCCGTTTGTCCGTAAAGGGTGCTGCTACAATGGTCGGATATAAACATCTCCTCGAGGTAGCTCAGCAGCAAGAGCCCATCGTCGACCAATTGGAAGCAGCTTCAGTCAGCAATGCGGTTGACACCGAGCCTACGACGGGATCAGAAGATGACGAGCCGGGGGAGGGAGCCGACAATGATATCCGGCCTTCGGATCCAATTATATCGCAAACGAAAGGCCGCAAGAGATCTACGCGGATGAAAAGCTCTATTGAGACGGCAAGTCAACCAAAAAAGCTAAGAAGGTGTGCATTGTGCAACAAAATGACAGACCACGACAAGCGGAACCATTACAAGGCACTGGGGATAAGTCCAGTGCCTTTGCAAGACGGGGAAGAAGATGATGCCGAGGATGAGGACGAACAAGCTGCAGTGGAACTTTAGTGTACTGAATATTTTGTAATAATCTTTTATGAGCCATCAAAAGTGTCGGACATTTTGTAATAATATTTTAGTAATGACTCGTTTGTAATAACCTTTACAATCATTTTTTTATACGTGATTTCTTACACTGTCCGCTACACTGCGCAGCACAACATTAGAAACCTAAGGTATTAAAGAATACCCCCCTACAACACTTAGTTTTTTTTTGGTTTTGGTTCACTTCTCTGCGTCCGCTATACTATGTAGCGGACGGCCCCGCAGAATACCCAGTTAGTTTTTTGGTTTTGGTTCACTTCTCTGCGTCCGCTATACTATGTAGCGGACAGCCCCGCAGAATACCCCCTACAACACTTAGTTTTTTTTTGGTTTTGGTTCACTTCTCTGCGTCCGCTATACTATGTAGCGGACGGCCCCGCAGAATACCCCCCTACAACACTTAGTTTTTTTTTGGTTTTGGTTCACTTCTCTGCGTCCGCTATACTATGTAGCGGACGGCCCCCCTACAACACTTAGTTTTTTTTTGGTTTTGGTTCACTTCTCTGCGTCCGCTATACTATGTAGCGGACGGCCCCGCAGAATACCCCCCCTACAACACTTAGTTTTTTTTTGGTTTTGGTTCACTTCTCTGCGTCCGCTATACTATGTAGCGGACGGCCCGCAGAATACCCCCCTACAACACTTAGTTTTTTTTTGGTTTTGGTTCACTTCTCTGCGTCCGCTATACTATGTAGCGGACGGCCCCGCAGAATACCCCCCTACAACACTTAGTTTTTTTTTGGTTTTGGTTCACTTCTCTGCGTCCGCTATACTATGTAGCGGACGGCCCCGCAGAATACCCCCCTACAACACTTAGTTTTTTTTTGGTTTTGGTTCACTTCTCTGCGTCCGCTATACTATGTAGCGGACGGCCCCGCAGAATACCCCCCTACAACACTTAGTTTTTTTTTGGTTTTGGTTCACTTCTCTGCGTCCGCTATACTATGTAGCGGACGGCCCCGCAGAATACCCCCCTACAACACTTAGTTTTTTTTTGGTTTTGGTTCACTTCTCTGCGTCCGCTATACTATGTAGCGGACGGCCCCGCAGAATACCCCCCCTACAACACTTAGTTTTTTTTTGGTTTTGGTTCACTTCTCTGCGTCCGCTATACTATGTAGCGGACGGCCCCGCAGAATACCCCCCTACAACACTTAGTTTTTTTTTGGTTTTGGTTCACTTCTCTGCGTCCGCTATACTATGTAGCGGACGGCCCCGCAGATACACATATTATCGATCACTTTGTTATTTTTTGAACACTTGCCCTGCAGATAGACAGATATCCAACACTTGGTTTCCCACCGTTAAATCACATTGGTCAATAAAATCAATCGCATTCAATAAATTTTTTGGGTTAAAAAAGTGTTGTAACGTTACAATGTGAATTGGGGAACATCATCTCTCGCAGGAATTATGTTCCTTACACGGATTTACAATAAACCTAATAGCTCTAGGCCGGCCATTTATAATTTGCCAAGCAATCCTATACCTAAAGTCTTGTATGCATTCTTCGCTCCAGACAGTCTTCTTGAGGCTCTCAGACCGGCAAATGTAATCCATGTACATGCAGAGGAAGACGCCGCAGTCCGAGGAATTATGTTGCTTGGGCCTACTCCTCTTCAATCGGAAAATGAGGACCGGCCTGCGCGATACCTTCTCCCGACGCCTACCATTGACCAGGGCAGCAAAAAGATTCTGCGAGAACCATAATAAGCATTAAACATAGCTAGCAAAATAAGATTAATCAGTTTTATAATATGCAAGTTACAACAAGAAGGAAACAGGATCTTACCATGGCATCCAACTGGCCTATGCCTCGGTACATATCAATCACAGGCATCACGTCGGTATCGTCGTAGAGACTGTCGACGACTGAAACCGTGCTCTGTAATGGTTCGTAGCAAACCAAGTACCAGTGCGCATTCCCTAAAAAGGGGATTAGAAACACGTCGGCAACACTTGCGCTCACTGGACTATCCCTAGCAAGATATGCTTGTAGGTTAGGGGACGGTTTCCACTGGGCCATGCCTCTCCCCTTCCTTGCATTGCCCCAGTCGTGCCACTCTTGTACTAGGAGCTGATGGAAAAAAGCATCCAAGATAAACACGCGCAGACCGATGTCTGGATGCTCCCGACACCTTCGCCTCAGAATTTGCACGTAGTGCGAGATGACACCGCTGTCTAACCAAGATCCCGGCGCCAGCGAGGCGATCTCTGTCCAAGAGGCATTGTAATCCAAGCCCTCGGGGTGATCCACGTCATACGACGCTCCGTCTTGGGGGGCCCCGCTAAAATAACGGGCTCGGATTATATCGCATTTATGCGGCTTTAGGGGCCTGGCTGGATGCCCTTTCGGATATTGCCCTCGGGGGTCGATCGGGGGATATTGGCCTCCAATTCCTTCTTCGGCCGGCTGATATTCCCCTTCGGGGCCGCCAACTGGTCCCGCCCACGGGACAATGGGCAGTGCCTCGGAGAAACCGTAGTTTCCGAAAGGAAAGTCTTGCGTGACTTGAGAGAGGGGTTCCGGGAACAAATTGAAGGAGGGGCCGCTGTAATCGCCCCACGACGCTTGAGCCTGTCCCATCCCCGCTTCAGAGGTACCAACAACTCCCTGACTCACCCCTGAAGCCTGTCCAGAGGGATCACCGTATCCCTGGCTGACGCCCGTATAACCCATTCCCGGGCTTACTCCCGAAGACTGGCCCGATGCTTGGCGCAAAAAATTCCCGCAGCCTAAAGCCAATGTCGCAGCCTGTTGGCAAAGATCCTCGCCCATTGCGCTCACCAGATCCCTCCGCTCACTCAACTTCTGGAAGAATGCAAGCGAGGCATTAACCTACATCCAAAGAGATAAAAAATTAAGTAACTTCAATCAGACATTTATATTCAACTAATTTGGTTCAAGTCAGACTTGTTGGGCAACTTACGAGATTGTATGCCATACGCTCATCGATCTGACCCCTAGGCGCATACCTCTCCCCACGTTCAAAGTTTACAGGGGCTACTCTCCTCCGCGTGATGCGGTAGTACCACTCATCGTACTGATCGATGCTGATAACGGGGTCTGGCTCCGAGACGATGGCCGCCAGTGTGTCCTGCCAAGAAGTCCAAAGCTCTATTTCGGCCGCGCACAATTCGTACGCATTGGCGGTGCCAAACACTCCGACATCCGGTGGGTTCCTGTTAACCCTCATATCCGGGGCATCGACTGGCAAACCCTGCTCCAACTCAAAATGGCGCATTGCTCGGTCGGGCAGCTGCCACTCTGCGAGCTCGAAATGGATCAGGGGTGTGCGCTGCAACCCGGAGAGCGTGAAGACGAACGACTCTCCCACCCGTCGCGCCAAACGTATGTACGGTGCCCAACGCATTTGGCCCGGAGATAGACGGTCGAACTCCCCTCGATAGTACGTAATGTTGTGATGGGGATCGACTCTCCTCTTGTAGTGGCTAGCCCTCCGGCTGTACTCCCAAGCACACAACCGAGGCCAGACTTTGTCGGTTCCATCCCTACGCGTTGGTGCACCGGGAGCAAGGTGTTCGTAAGACCACACCTGAGAACATCAAAAAATTATATTTATATCGTCGATTCAACAAAAATAAAACACAATAACGAAGACATGATTTATATGATATACCTGCAATAGCGAGAGACATGCACATATGGCTTTGGAGTTGGGCCTCGTTGCCTTGTGCAATGCTCGGTACAGATACGAAAGAACCGCTGCACCCCAGGCATAATCCCCAACCTCCGACAGGTTACCCAACAACGGTAAATATTTCACGCTGACCGTGTTCTTCGACGTCGTTGGGAATAAAATTGCTCCCATCACCCACAAGAGGAAGGCCTTTGTGTACACCACAAGCTCACGGCCCGTATAGTTTTCCGGCAAAACCCCGTAGGTATCTACCAACCACTTCAACTTTATACCACCAGTGCTAAATTGATCCTGGGGTATCGAAGTGAAGAAGTCTCGCGCTGTTCTCTTATTCGTTGCGTCTGACGGAGGAGCAATTACCGGCCGCCCCGTCACCGGCAACCCCAAGATGAACCCTACATCTTCTAGGGTAATCGTCATCTCTCCGATCGGGAAGTGAAACGTATTCGTTTCACTTCTCCACCTCTCAACAAGGGCACCTATCAAGGCCCGGTCAAGCTGTTGAAAGATCTGCCCATGCGTGAAAATCCCAAACCCAATTCCACGCAGTATGCTTTTCTGGGAATTGTTCAAGGTCCATCTCGTGAACTCGCGAGATACTTCTACGGTGGTGAGAAGTTCTCTTTCCTACGAATTATTAATAAATACAATTTGAGCAAAATGAACGGTAAAACAACGTTCGTAATAATAAGAAAGTTGATAAATAATGTATCTTACTCCACCATCCCATATGAGCGTACTGATATGGTTGGCTTGGTCGTATAACACGGATGGATCTTCTGGTCCAGGGATAAATTCCATTTTTTGCAACTGAAACTATGGAATCGGATTTTACAAACGCTAGCACATGAACAAATACATACATATATAAATCCTCATCACCGCTAGCACATGCTCAATGCATAATCAAAACCACGCATAAAACGCAATATTGATCACAACTATAGATTAGAAACATGTAAAGGATTGATTTTGTGAACTTACGTGATCTATTAGGGGGGGATTAAAGCTGCTCTTATGAAGAAATTGCGCAGATCTGCTTGCCAACGCCGCTGGGAATATTTGTGAGTAGGAAGAACACGGGGAGAAGAAGAGTGTAGAAGTTATAGGGGGACTTTCTTTTGGGTTTGAATATATATATTTGCTGTCCGCTGGACAATATATATTTGCCGTCCGCTATATAGTATCGCGGGTCTGTTCCTTGTCCGCTATATAGTATCGCGGACGCTAGACTTTTGGTAGTTTTCTCTACGTCCGCTATACTATGTAGCGGACGACACAGAAGAATTTTTTTGCTGGTCTTCTCTACGTCCGCTACATAGTATAGCGGACGGCCCCGCAGAATGTTTTTGGTTGTGTTCTCTACGTCCGCTATACTATGTAGCGGACGGCCCCGCAGAATGTTTTTGGTTGTGTTCTCTACGTCCGCTATACTATGTAGCGGACGGCCCCACAGAAAACCATTACTTAGTTTTTTCTTCTACACTTTGTTCCACCTCTCCAAAACTTAGTTTTTTCTACACTTAGTTTTTTCTTCTACACTTACTTCCACCTCTCCAACACTTAGTTTTTTCTACACTTAGTCCAAACTGTCCGCTATATAGTATCGCGGATATACTTACCGCAGAAAATGGTTGGCACGGACCAGACATTTAGTTCCCGACCTTCCCGAACCCGGCCTAAGCGGAGGGCCCCTTATATCCGCTATATATATAGAACTATACAATGTGGCGTAATGTAATAAATTGGAATAAATTGGCGCCCGTAATGCAGTTTTAATAAATTGAAATAAATTGGCCCGAAGACTTGTTTTAGCGACATAGTACGTTAATGCTATTTTAATAAACTGACGCCCAAAGACTTGTTTTAGCGACGGAATCAACAATCTCAATTTTTCCAAAAAATAATGTACAATTCATAATCAACGATCAATATATCAATATATCGAGGCAACAAAAAAAGGCACAATTAACCAAGAAAAAATTTGAAAACATAATAAACAAGAACATAAATATTTTTATTATAATAAACTATGGTTCACAAATGGGGTACGAAAGCTTTTCACAAGCGCTCCGTTCAAAGATTACAACTTGAAAATCCCACCACCCAAGGTGTTCGAACACTACAAAGTCCCCGAGTTCGAGGCCATGCTGGCGCACGAAGACGTTCCAACCCTCTGCGAATTCCTTTTTTTGGGATCGGCCGGGCTTCAGCTTGATTTCAACCTGCCATGCCCCCTTGCGGCTATATAATCTTGCACTATCATGAATTGTTGTAAATTGATTGGTAAATGCTTCCGGTATGTCCTACCAAACACAAAATACAAAAAATAGGTTAGTTTTGGTTAAGAAAAACAAAAGATCAAACTTTTAACACACGAAAATACAGAGAAAGAGAAAGAGGGATAGCCTACAAGTTCATGCTCAAATCCCGGCATCATGACTTTGAAAAAGTGTTTGCCTACCAGGTGCAAGTTGCCAATATAATCGTAGGCGTAGGTGGTCTCCGATCCAGAAGCCATCGAGATCGTCGTTGAGGTGAGGACGGTGGTGTCGGCGGAGATGTGGGTGACCGGAGATGTGAGTCGCCGTAGATGGGGTAGCGGCTTTAGGTTAGATGTTCGAGAGAGGGGACACCGTCCGCTACAATAATATATATACCCCGATCTGATTAAATATTTATAGCAGGAGAGAGTTGACGAAGGGACGCCGTCCGCTACAGATACCAAGGGACACTGTTGACGCCATACAGATACCAAGGGGATCCAGTTCTCGGGGCTCACGCCCGAGACTTTATAGGCGACCGAGGGGACAGGCCCTGACATGTGTCAGCCTAGAGATCGTCCGCCATACAGTATGGCGGACGCCTTTTCCTGACACATGTCAGGAACAGAAAGGCGTCCGCGAGACAGTCTCGCGGACATGGGAAGAGGGCAATAAGGTAAAGTTCCCGTCCGCGAGACAGTATGGCGGACGGGAACCAGTTTTGGAAAAAGGCGCGATCTGGACCGTCCATCTTTCAGGATGGACGGTCAGATCGCGCTAGCAACTTAACTCCATTTGCTAGCGCTATCAATGGATCAGCTCCCTATATATATATATATATATATATATATATATATATATATATATATATATATATATATATATATATATATATAGAGCTGATCCGTTACTAGCGCTAGCAGGTTGCTAGCGCGATCTGGCCGTCTGCTACATTATGTAGCGGACGGTGAAAAAAATGGCGGTAATGGCACGCGATCTTGCAGTCCATTCTAGTGCGTGGATGGCCAGATCGCACTAACAACTTGGGTTAAGTTAAGTTGCTAGCGCTAGTAATGGATCAGCTCTCTATAAGACACAAACTTTAGTACCCAGTGCACACATAGAATACGAATGTAATCACTGACCACCCATAACCTCCAAAGCCCACCTTAAACACACTCACAACAAAATAATTAGTACTTCTTTAAGAGCATGAGCACGTTATCATAAGAAAAATAAAAATGATCAAGGACAAAGTTTTGCTACAATTTTTATACATTTTAACTAACTAAGCATTGTATATACTTTGCTTATAAGTTTGTATATTTTAACTACTTTTGTATATAATTATTCTGCAATGTAATTTGGTCAAAGGTTAGTAAAGACGATTTTGCTCTCGTGCAAGGCACGAAATTTTTGTTAGTGTATATATGAGAGTGATCCACACCTAGCGCTGTAAAAGTCCACTTTTTCTAGCCCATTTGAGGCCGTCCACGTTGTGAGGTGGATGATCTGGCATTTTTTTGTATATAAAAATTTTCTAACCACCACAAAAATTAGCAGTTAGCAAAATCTGATTTTCCATCCCATATATTGGTATATTCCTCTAAGTTTTTTCCAGATTGTACACCAACCAATTTATTGAAAACAAAGATGTATTGATAGCCAACAACAAAATTACCCCTGTGCAGGAGAAGCAAGTTTGAACCTATTCCCCCTTCCTTTCACAATTTCCTCTTTTCCCTTGTTTCAGAACCCTGGTTCCACATCAATTGGAAGTCTATATGCATATATGAGGGAGGCTCTTTCATTCATAGAGACTTTTTTCAGCAACTATGCTCAGTTTGGGATGGTATGATGCAATTCTAACCCTAGCTGTAATGTCTATGGTATTTAACCGTGATCTGCAAGAGCTTCTTCTTCTCATCTGCTTTGACTAATCAATGCAGTTCATGCATGCAACCGAACCTGAATCCTCCTATTACTTTCAAATGTAAAGACCATAAATTACAAAGTCAATAATTTTCTTCTTGAATCCTCATTCTAGCAACTCTAAAGTCCACCGAAAAATCTGTTCCTCTCATGAGCGCTGAACCCATACCAGCCTCTAAACTTTTCTTTTCCATTTTCTAACCAAGCCTCCAACACATCCCCAGTTGTTGACAGCCCCCCCCCCCCCTTCCGGGGAAAAAAAAAAACCAAATGTAAATTAATCAGCAGATATTAAAGCTACAATGGCAAGACAATGACTACTAGTCTACTCAGAGAAAATCTCAGGTCGTAAACTAAGCAGTCAACCAAACAAGAAGAAAGGATTGGCTGGAGCCATAATTGTCAACTTTTCATTATATCGCAATGCTCAAAGTGAATTCCAACCAAATCATTTTTCTCAACCAATTAATAACCACGTCTGTAATCATGTCATGTAGCTTTACAATACAACGAATCACTTTCAAATGTGAACTTCAAGAAGCCTTCTAATAGACATCTTTGAAGGAATGCCACTTACGCCTTACCAGCCTACTTTTCAATCCTTCTCCAACCGAAGTCGTCACCAATCTCCACTTTATAATATGGTCCAGAAGATTTCCAAAAACTAATTACAAGATACAGCGAAAGCAAGGTTAAGGCACTGAGGCATAAGGTAAAAATACAATCTCATCACTGTTCTGTGCCCCAAATCCCGATTTAGATACTTCACTATTGATTTATGTATAGAGAATATTGTCCTGGCACACTACTTCTAACCAGCAATCAGAGCTGCCAAGGTAATGGCGGCACATTGGGAACAATCAACTCACTGATCACTTCAAATCCAGATTTGGGCATTTGATTGTCAACTGTGTAAGGGTCACATTAAAACTGATGAACAACCACTTCCAAAACCAGAAGATTTAATGGAAGGACTATGGTGACAATTTGGATCTTTAGAGATTTTCCCTCAGAGACTATTAGATGGATTTGATCTTGTAAAGAATGATGGTTTTATGCTGACTATCGTGTACAAAATGCAATAAACATTATTTCTAGTTAAATATACGAACCTTGTTGAAAAGGGAAACACCTCGACTCTTTTACTCAAATTAAGCATATAAGCAGACTTGCACCAAGATGAAAAAGTGAAATGAAAAAGAAAATCTGCATCCGTAAAACTTACAGGTCCACAGAGGGTTTACATGCCTTTTTATGCATGGAGGTCTGAATTTCTCCCAGATACTCACCAGAAATCTCCGCAGTTGCAAGTTCCATCCCTAAAATGATGAAATCGACTTGCGTCCCTCACAGTTATCTCTCTCTTTGTTATGATGGTGATAAATTTTAGTGCAGTATGGCAGTCACCGCAAACCCTTAAGTTCTTGGTGACAAGAATTGGCTTGTTGGGGCTTAGGCTAAGAACTGCAAGAGCAACAGCTAACTTTTCACTGTGGTAAAGAAGAATCTTCTCCTTCTCCTCATCCTCGACGTCATGTAGAACAAAACTAGATTCTGCACAATACCCCAACTTTCTCATTTCCGCAAGCAGCTCGTCTAATTTCTTGGTTATCAGGGTTGACTGCGGGTGCGATCTATCTCCGCCAATAAAAGCATGGATTACACCATTTATCTCCACCCAACTGCACCCAGGGCTTTTCTTGTAGCCCTTATCCCGCTGCACGGTTCTAACATTTGCTGCATCATCCCATCTACCAGCGGCACTATATATGTTAGATAACAGAACAAAGTTTCCAGTACCCTCAACTCCAAGGCTCTGGATATTCTTTGATACTTCTTCGCCCAATTCTATGTTCTTATGTATTCTACAAGCAGCAAGCAGAGCACTCCAACTACGAACATCAGGTCGAACCGGCATCTTCTGGATGAGATCGTAGGCCTCATTTAGGAGTCCAGCACGGCCCAAAAGATCCACCATACACAAGTAGTGTTCAACCCTCGGCACAATGCTGAAATCTTGACTCATGGCAGCAAACCAACAATTCCCTTCTGCAACAAGTCCAGAATGGCTGCAAGCTGATAAGAGCCCGATAAAAGTTACATCATCTGGTTTAACACCTCTGGCCTGCATATCATGGAACAGTGAAACTGCTTCATTCCCAAGCCCATGAACTCCATAACCACCAATCATAGCATTCCATGAGACAACATCATTCCCACTCGTCCTATCAAAAACTAGCCTAGCCGTATCAATCTTACCACACTTACAGTACATGTCAATAAGTGCGTTACACAATGAGGTATCTGCTGTGAGTCCACGCACTACACCGTAACTATGAACACAAGCTCCATGTTGTAGAGCAGCCAAATGTGAACATGCAGGGAGGAAACCTATCAGGGTTGCCAAGTCCGGCTTGATCCCAGACAACTGCATCTTGCGAAAAACTTCCAGAGCCTCTTCCGCATTACCATTCTGGACGTAACCCGAGATGACAGCACCGTAAGAAACAGTATCTTTGAAGGCCATCTCATCAAAGAACACCATCGCATCATCTATTACACCACATTTGGCATACATTGAAACAAGAGTGTTTCCTACCATCAAGTCCAAAACTGACCCAGATTTTATCGTGTAGCCATGTATCCGCCTCCCTCTCCTCGTATCAGTAAGCTTGGCACAAGCACGAAGAACAATTCCAAGCATAACTGTGGACGGAATCATGGCATCCTCCAGCATTACTCGGTCAAATAACTCAAGCGCCTCTCTGGTAGAATCACACGTAACACACCCTCCTATCATAGCACTCCAAGTCACCTCGTTCTTGACACCCATTACATCAAAAATCCTTCTCGCGTAAGACAAACACCCACATTTAGCATACATGTCCAACAACCCAGTTCCAACCACTACATCACCATGAAACCACCTCCTCACACAATAACCATGAGCAGCCTTCCCTTCCCTCAACGCATTCGCCTCGCCAATTGCCGGAAGAATTGCCACCACAGTTGAAGAGTTCGGCCTCAACCCAGCCTCCTGCATCCCCGCAACCAACCTCACCAAATCACCATGCATTCCGTGTAGCGAAAAACCCGCAATCATCGCATTCCAAGTCACAACGTCTCCACCACACAATTTATCAAACACCTCCCGCGCATCGTCTAAGCACCCACATTTGGCGTAAAAATCAACCAACGCAGTGCAAATATACACATCCGACTCAAGCCCATCTCGCTTTACGCGATCGTGAACCTCCTTACCAACTTCCACATCTTGCAGACCAGCACAGGCTTTCAAAACAAACGGGTAAGTGTACTTGCTCAGGACAACACCATTTTCGATCATGTTACCGTACAACTCAACGGCGTTTTCTAAGGGTCCGTTCCAGGCGTACGCCTGGATCATCTGATTCCATAATATGACGTTGTGCTTCTTACCTGCGATTGGGATCGTGTCGAACACGCGACGGGCGAGGCTTAGTTGGTGACACGAGATGTAAAAGCGGGTGAGCTTGTCGAGTACAACGGGGCTGTCTCTGTAGCTGTTCTTTACGAGGTGCTGGTGTACTGTTTGGCCGTGTGCTAAAGAGTTTGATTGTGTGCAGGCTTCGAGGAGGCGGATGTAGTCGTGGGGGTCCGTTACGCAGCTTCGGGTGCTGCTGATGACACGCCGTCTGGTGGCGCATGACATTCCCACCTTGTTCCTCTGGGCTTTGAACAGAAAGAGAAAAAAAGAAAGCTTTGGCAGAGCCTTTTAAACTTTTACAGTTTTGGCCCAAGTATTGGTAACTTCTTTTTTTGTTGCACAGTAATTATACATTCATTAGTAGGATCTATGATTGATGTCGAGACGCGAGTTTGCAGTACACATTGAGATGGCATAAGAAGTATGTCAAGTATGATAGTGCGGGACAGATGAAGATAGAATCTGAAGTAAGGGTTGGAATCGAGGCAACATAGATATAGTTAGAGGACTAACAGTTCTATAGGAGCGTAGGCACGGGCGGAGTATAAGGTTGATGATCACAAGTCCAATGTTTACTGATTAAGTCCAATGTCATATAATGCTTTATTATCTTGAGTAAGGAGAAAGTGAAATAGGTAAAAATGTTATCCAAATGAGTTCTCAAGTCCGCTATATATAGCATTGAAAAGTGCCTTGTCATCAAGCGACACATGGTATCCCCGAAGGTGTCACCTCGTCTAAGGGATGCTACATGTCAGTTTTTAGCGAGATCATCAAAGTGTCGTACTCACTTTGCTTGACCCATACAGCTTCAACCTGTCTATCTAGGAAGACTAACGCAGACAACGATAATATGGAGAGATAACGATCTCGATCCAGCCACCTAGTCTGATACCCTTGTTAAGTCTCATTAAGGCATCAAGAGTCATGTCTTTTAAAGGGGTAGTATTTTCTCACTATCGATAGACTTTTACGATCGATATATAGCCTTTCACGATCGATAGTCTTTCATTGTCCATAACCTTTCAAAATCAATAGCCATGTACGATCGATAGCATTTCACGATCGATAGCCTTACACGATCGATAGCATTTCACGATCGATAGCCTTTCACGATTGACAGTCTCTCACTATCGATAGGCTTGTATTTTTCACTATCGATAGGCTTGTATTTTTCACTATCGATTGTGAAGAGCCATATCTTTCAAAAGGAAAGTATTTTTCACTATCATTAGACTTTCACTATTGATATATAACCTTTCACGATCGATAGGCTTACATTATTCAAAGTGACAGTATTTTCGCTATCTATTGGCCATCGATTGGCTTTTGCTCTCCATATACCTGTGTCAATGACCATAGTTGGCCAAGCCACTAAATGAACCATGACCATTTTTGGTCAAGCTACTACTAAATGAAGACCATTTTTTGTCAAACCGTTAACCCAATCAACATATAAAATGGCTACTGATAAGCCAATTGATTGAGCATTTCTTTAATTTAAAGTGTATAAATAAAAATAAAACAAATAATATTTGACTATATGTGTAGTTCTTAATAACCATTGAATAAATACTCTATCTTGGTGTGCTCCACAAACCCAAATAGGGTATCTTTCTCCAAAAAATATAATACTGATTGGCTCCCAAAATACATGTTCTTCATCATTTTTCATGGTGTCAAAAGCTTCAAACTCACTAACAGTGGAAATTTTTGAATCGATAGCCATAGCTGACTCGCTATACTTTTAGTAACCATGAATTGGTTGCTTTCATCTTTAAAAGATTGTTTTGTCTCAGCCATGTTTGGCATTATTTTATCTTCATTATCCAAAGAATAACTATCGGCTTCTAAATTTTCACCCCCAACAAACGTGGAAAGAAGCAATTCAACTTCTTTCCTCATCTATCCAACTCTGTGAATCAATGCCCAACATTCTTTTAATTCGTCCTCTACATCCTCTAAAAAGGATGGATGATCTATTCCCATCAATGTTTTAATATAGTTTTCAAACCGTTGTAATTCATTTGAGGTATCTACCAAAATCAATGGTAAAATAGACTGACCATGGTTTGCATCAATGCAATCTATTAGATCATACCAAACTTCCATTAAATCATCCACTGTCGACTTCATATAAAATGAAAGAGACAGGTTTAAAATTTCTAATCACTAATGATGCCGAAGTACGGCATTTCATCAAATTTACCCAGAAATCGGCCATTAATTCATGAAATCTGGCCTGAAATTCCAAGGAATTGCTTGGAAACATATTGTTGGCATTTTCCACTTTCAGGTACAAGGTCCCACCGGGCGTGCCAATATTTGCGCTGCTGGGCAAACTCACCATCGATTGGTGCACCGACAGCACAACCGATTAAAAGTGGGGGATCTTTTTGCCCCCAGGGCCCGGGAACTTCCCTGGAAACAAGAAACTTCGACAAAGAGATGAAAATTAGATGTAAAAGACTGCGCGCCCATAAATGACAAAGAGAGCTTTCGATTGACTGTGAATGTTTACACAGCAATGTTTCCAAAGTCTGAAAACTGAACTTCCTATCGATAGCAGCAAAGCCTCTAAAGTCTAAACAAAAGAAAGAAAAAAACTAATTTGTCTGGTTGATGATTGATCGTGTCCCATGCTTCCTCTTTGAACCACTATATATACTAGAAGATTTGTAGAAAATAACTACAATTACAAGAAACTACCCATTTAGAGATAAACTACACACTTAGAAAATAATCACCTAAGTAACCAACCACACTTATCACTTATCAATAGGACACATTTTTAGAAGTTGGTTTCTTTCACTTCTTGAATTTTGCATTATCTCTTCAAAAATAAATAAAAGTAAATGCCATTTAGTGACATTTAATTAAAGTGAACTTATTAGTGAAATAATATTTTGTGGTGCAAACACTTTCCAAATCTTTTCTGAGTTAATTAGAGGCAGGGAACTCCAGCTTCGCATGCCTAAGTGCAAGGCTCACCAACTTGCTATGCTGAGTTAATTTTTGAAATGGTTAGAAAGTTGTCCATGAACATTTTTACGGATTATGTTACTGGGAGAGCCTATCTACTGAATGAATATTGTTGAGAATCATGAATTATCAAGCTTCTGTTGGAGTTGCGAATTAGGAGTTCATTTGATATCAGAGATGATTGCGCTCGTTTCGCAGGGACGATCATTCTCGACGGGATTGCATGGATAAGCCTAAGGCAATTAGTTTCCAAGCAATCTTTTCTTCTCATCATCGAATTCCAGATGCCTCCATTAAAACAACACTTAGTTACTGGGAGTAGATTGCTAGTTTAATTTCACAACAATCGACTCTTGTGATTGCATTTTAGAACAGGAGGATGCATGTAGTACAAACATCCCAACCAGGGAACTGCAAAGCCATGTTGGAATGGGGTTGGACCAATTCTTACCGCCATTAGTTCTCACCGCATCCTGGAGCGCAACGAACATTCAGCTGTTGGTGTTTCTTCGCAAGTGTTGTTTCTTGGCTTGTGTGTTTAATTTGTGTGTGTAAATAATGATGATAGGCAGTGACTCTAGTCGATGGATAGCTAGGTGGTTAAAGTAGGCTGTGTCTTAGGCATGTTTCTGCAGATCCTTGCTGAGTCGCCTGAGCAAGGTAGTACTATTCCTTCAATTTCCTGTGAAGCTACGCGCTGCCGGTTGGTGTCTACTCAGTGTATGCTATTCTTCATTCTGATCAGTACTAAATTTGCAATTGAAACCGCATTTAGTATAAGAAGAGTTCGGCAGTAACTTAACAATCACACCCCCCCAGTTTAGTTTTAGTTGAGCAAAGGGATCTCTACTTCCTCGTCCAGGCTCGAGAAGAGGCTGAGTTTCTGTTTATGCTGAATTACTTTCTGGCATTACCTGGAGTCAACATACTGCGGACGTGCTAGGATCTAACCGATTTAAGTAAAGAAGGCACAGTTTCAATAAAACGGGCTCACGTAGAGAAAAGTGCGCTCTGACTTTTTTTCAAATGATTATACGAGGACTCGAAAATTTTCTCATAGTTATTTTGCCTAAGCTTTTAAAACTTTTAGTACTAAACTGATTGAACTACTACCAAGCTGACCTATTCCTAAAAAACATTGAGTAAAAGCAAAGTACATTCATAGAATTTTTAATGATCAACTTTAATTTGATTTGACCGTTTAGAAATAACAGTCTTGGTCTAGCATGGTTAAGTTTTTGCGAACAACTCACTCTGGACGAGACATCCTTATCCATCGGGACGTGACGAGTTAATGAATTAGTTCATATCAACCTTACTTGGTCAAATTAATTAATCAACTTATTTTTTCTTCTTTCGTGCAAACAGTTTAAAATTTATTCGGCAAGTTAGTCAGCTCGCTATTTATATTTATATATGTAATGCTGATCCATTTCTCTTGTTTCGCATATAACCGAAGCAAATCATAATCAATCAAAGCAAGCAAATCTATTATCAAAGCAAATTATACACGAAGCTATTTAAATAATGAAGAACTTGGGGGGTGACCATAGTGACAAACTAAAAGTAGAGGCCCTTATTACCAATTACTGTAGATTATAGTAGAAGTAATACTGTACCAGATATCGGCCTTCCTAATTAAAGGCGGTTGGGGGTTGCCGCCCCGGAACCTAAATGCCCAAGAAATAAACCCTAATTCCAAGAACTTTCTAATGTGAGATTTCCTAGCCCTGCAAGGATTTCAAGATCTTTCTATGCTCTTATATATAGCCGCATTCAAAGTACTGTGCTGCCTTAAAGATCAAACCACAAAAGAAAGAAAGAAAGAAAGAAAGAAAGAAAAGAAACAGAGAAGCTAGGAAAGAGAGAGGCGATATGGGTACCGGAAAGAAGAAGATAGAGATCAAGAAGAAGGAAAAGGAGTCGGATAGGATGGTGACCTTCTCAAAGAGGCGCCGGGGCCTGTTCAAGAAAGCACATGAACTTCACACCAAGACCGGCGCCGAGGTCGCCATACTCGTCTTCTCTCCTGCCGGCAATCCTTACTCCCACGGAGAGCCTTCCTTTGATGCCACTGTCGATAAGTTCATGGCAAGCAGTGGCAGCGGTTGCACCACCGTCAAGGAGACAGAGAACGGTAATGGGGCAGACTGTGGCGGTGATATGGGGCTTTGGTGGTCATGGTTGAAGACCGTACAGGTCGAAGATTATGGTGAAGTGGAAGACTTGCTGGCGCTGAAAAAAACGTTGGAAGAGATTAGGGCAAATACAGTCAAGGAAATTGAAGATCAATTTGTACGGTCTTTCTTGGTTTGATATTTATTTTTTGTAATTCTTTCTTGGTTCCATTTCCTCTTTTGAACGGCGGTTGTGAGTTAATGGGGTTTGATATCATATTTGCGATTTCTCTTTTTTTTTTTCTGGCAATCTAGCTATGTCTTCTGTTGAATGATTCTTTCTGAATGTATGATTTTAAGTGGTCTTAGCATGAGGCGTACGCCGCCCACAAACCTGCAAGGTGCAGAGTAAAGAGCCAATCTCTAGAAGTAAAACCTAGCTTCTGGTAAAGTTCCCAGAAAATGGCTACGCTGTCATGGAGGTATTTGCCGGTCGTCGTGGTTCACGGCACGGCGTTCTTGTTCCGGTCGTTCTGGTGACGGACACCCTATCCAGGTCCACTTCTGTCAACAAGTCATGGTGCGCTCTGACCGTATGAAACCCTAAACATTGCAAACGGAGTCAATGTGCGCAACAGGGACAAACAAAATCACAAAAGTACTGCCACCACAGCCATACGCCTTCACCACCGTCAACCTCGCCATCTCCACCGTCGCCCACTCCATTACCGTCGGCTACCACATATCTGTGTACTGCAATGCCGCTATCTCTCCTGACCGTGTGTAATCTTGTTTTCAGATGAGTTTGAAGAGCATCAGATCCAATATCTGATCTGTGATCTCCTTTAATCATGGTCAATTAGGAACGATTGGGGCCTGTGTCTATATTTCACTAACTCCATACGATCCAAGCATCAAAAAACCTAATTTTTAGGAAAGCTGCATCTAAAATTGAACAAAAACATATAAGTTGCTCAAATCTTTGCAACCATACACGGAGAAATAGGGGAAGGATTTTTTGTTTTATGGAGGAGGAGCAAGATAACGGTGGTGGTCACCGGTCGGAGGTGGCGGAGAAGTTAATCTGGTGGAAGATGAGAGAAGAAAGGGATTGAGTCTCAGGGCGGACTCTTAACAAACCAAAGTCATACGGATATGAGTCCATTCGGACAAGCGAATACCATGCAGTCAGTAAGTGAATAATCCAAAAGTGGAGTAAGGAACCGATGGATCTTAACAAACTCACAATGGATAATTTATTCTCAACTCTCAAGAACTAACAATTGAAAAAGGCTTGATATCATAGCGCGAAGGACTTAGGGATATCAGATGAAGAAATATTTGGTGATTGACTTATATAATGTTAGACAATCACCATCTAAACTTAGCTACCAGCAGTCGAGAGATCTTCATAGAAGCTGTGTAAGTAGTAGTGGTTGCAAGTGGGAGCTTCTTTCTTCCGCAGGATGGTCGAGTGACCAAAGGTTTACCCCTTTAATCCTAGAGGTCTCCAATTTTCTAATATTAGAATATCTGAGGAGAGGCTGGAAATGACGCGGTAAACTGGGTGGCTACGACCATCTATGCTTTATTAGCAATAATCTTTTTTTTGGCAGTGGGATTTTTTTTTTTTGACATCGAGATACTTGCAATTTAAATCCTAACAAACGTTGAGATAGAAATAACAATACCATCCTCTTCGGTATAATCTTAGCGACGAGATTCATTTAAAGGTAGCTAGTTCATATGGACTTGCCTTGTTTAAGTGACAACTATATGTGTGAGTTCGCAAGTGATAAAATGTATAACTAGCACAGTTCTAATAAAATAAATGTCAAATCAATAGATAATTAGATCGTTATTTGACTTAAAAAGAAAGTAGTTTAGCGAGATCTTGTAGAAAATTAATAGTTGGACTCCACATTTCAAACTTATATCCGACTTCTTTATTTTCTCGCTCAAGATCTTCGGTGACACTTTTTAATGTCCTTTAATGGCTCGTTTTTAGCCTTTCTGGCATAATTAATGGAATTTAAGGGGTTAAACGTGAATTGCAGCGGTTACAATTGCAAATACACTATCGGCATCGATGAATGCACACCATTTTTCGACACGTACATACTATTTTTTCATTGGACATAATCTAAGTGTCAAGGACATTCAAAATTGTTACTAAAGGTATAAAAAGTAAATTGTTAACCGGTGAAAAAGTGTAGTGCCGTTATTAGTTCCGTACTTTTTGTTGGCAAATGTTTGATACAATATTCTTGATCAGCTTGCCAATGTACATACAGCAATGTGGAAGCATACAAAAGCAAATGGTACAATCTACAGATCAAAAAACAGGTTACATATGAAAGTATCGATACGCCGAAGAGCTTGAAGGTGGCCATAATGACGAATTCAAAAACATGTCCTTAATGCCAAGTACTGCAATTAATATATTACGTATCGCGACACACACCTGCAAAGATATAACAATATTAGGTTAGTATAATATCAAAGGTTGGGCTTTATTATTTATTTTAACTACATTTTTTTTGATGAATTTTAAATTAAAAAAAAATTAAAAAAATTTAGAATGTCACTCGTCACTATTCTAAATAGGTAATTGTATAACACAAAAAGAAATGTTATACGTATAAAAATAAGTATTCTTTTTATATATAATATTGACATATAATATGAAAATAACGAATGTATTGCTAGTCTTAGACAACTTACTTAAGGCTAATGCCTAATAATACGTAATTTTGCGACAAAAATAATTCCTTTTTTTTTTCTTTTTCGTTTTTGTGGCCTAGATCGTTACCGGCTATTCTTTCTGTCCTCTGTTCAATCACAAACAACACCGATGCCGACCAGTCCTTTTAGCACCTACCACAAACGTCATGGTTAATGTATTGCCGCTCAACTTTCGAACACCACCATTTCAATATTAACCCCAACCACCGTGCAATTTGCAGCCACATCAATTCTGAACAACACCTTTCCTGTGGCGGGGGGTCTCTTTTTAAACCCTACCACACCTCTGTTTCAGCTCCACCACCTCACCACGGACTAACCACCTCACCACGGGGTTGACCACCACCACCACCAGCAACCTCCGTCCAGGATGAAGCTCAGAAGCTCGCCCCACCCCACCAACCGTCGGGCAATTACTACAAAAGGGGACCGCCACAAGCGAACCTCGCATCACAGATCTATCCCAGATCTGAGCCATCTTCGTCAATGATAGAGCCTTCTTCGTCAAGGCTGCTGTGCAATTTTATTTTACATCACAAAATCCTCACTTAATTAGAATTAGGATGAAAAGGTGAGTTTTCTCAGGTTTTTCTTTATTAATTGGGTTTCAAGTGCGTTCAAACACCAATCTTCCAAAGGTCTTGAAAACCACCACCGAGATGCAGTGGTGATACAATTGTGAAAGTGTGGCGGCATCCAATTTTAGTTTATTCTCGACCACCCCAAAGATTTGAATTCTCCCAGATTTTGATATTGGTGGGGGTCGATACAATCTTGATTGTCATGTGGTCGCCGGCGTTTGAGGCCGGCATGAGACGGAGGTGACAGAGACGACGGAGGATGGACGGCAGCGGAGTAGTTAGAAGTGGCATAATTTGATATCGCGGGGGAGGACAGATCGGCAGTGGTGGGTCTATTTTGCGTTGGTTGTTTGTGAAAGTGGAGGGTGGTTTGCCGGTGCAAAGGTTGGCCGGCGACGGTGATCGGCAACGGGGCGGTCATCGCAGATCTGATAACATGTGTGTGTGAGTCTGTGTGAGAGAGAGACAAATAATAGAAAAAAAATATAATCAATAAGTTGTGCAGCCAAAACAACGTAATTTTAGCAGTTAGTCTTAGTCTTAGGCAAGTTACATGACACTAGCAGAATACTCGCTATTTTCATATAATATAGATACTATATTATTATTATAGAAGTAAAAGCCATGAGTATATGTGCAAACCACAATTACAAATAGATTAAAGAATGCTCTTTGATCCCCGATATTTTAGGTCGGTTGCAATATGCCTCTCTTCTAAAAAAGGTTGAACTAAACCTCCCTAAAGTAATCAAAATTATGTAAAATTGACTGCTTCCTTCCAAGTTAACACAGTTTTTGGGTAAGAAATGTTTGGCACCTAGAACCTACAAGTTTAGGACGAAACTACCCTTTTGACCTAATAAAATTGAAAAGATTTGCAAAAAATATCCCAAAACTCACCAATTTCGTTTCACTCAATTTGCAAACCCTAAAAAATTTGCAAAAAGTGACAATTTACATTTCAACTCATTTGCAAACCTTCCTTTTAAAGGCGAGCCGCAAAACAAAACCAAAAAAAAAAGAAAAAAATGAATTTTATTCTGAAATTTTGAAATTTCAAATTTTAATTTCAAAAAATCCAGTGAGTATAACCCGAACCCATACGCACTGACCCACGCCCGCCCTCTTCCTCACAGTCATGGGCCGACCCAAATTGACCTGCTCCATGCCCACTTGACCCAACCCAACCCGAAATTGACTGTGTCTTCCCCAAACCTTAATTTTTCTTACTGAAAAACCCTAATCTCTATCCATGCGCCGCAAACCCTTCTTCAGGCATCTCACGATGGCGCTCCACTCTCAGTCGGCAACCCCTTCTCGCTATCAGTGACGCCAACCCCCTCATTCTCTTTTCTCTCCTCCGTCCTTCACTGCCACAGCAGCCGAGCTCTCCGTCGGCAACCCCTTCCCTGCCATTGGTGACGCCAACCCCCTCTATCTCTCTTCCTTCCACCTCACCCCCCGCCCCACTGCCGTAACAACCCCACTATGCCGGTAGTCCCCCTCCCCCCTGTCGGTGACATTAACACCACTTTCTTCCTTCCACTTCTCTCCTTTCGCCACCCGAGGCCGCAACAGCTCGGCGACGTCGCCACCGCTGCTGCTCCTTGCTCTTCTCTCCATTCTCCTTCACCCACCCCAAAATGGTGAGAAGGAATTTTCAGTTCTCTTTAATTAAAGAAGGGTAGTTATGACATTTCGACAAGCTCAGTTATGGCCGTTCATTTTTGTATAGTTTTAATGGGTGCGGGGAGGTTTAGTTCAACTTTTTTTAGAAGAGGGGGCCATATTACAACAGACCTAAAGTATCGGGGGTCAAAGAGCAATTACCCCTAGAAGAAACACAGTGAGAGGCGATATGCGCACCCAAAAGAAGAAGATAGAGATAAAGACAAAGGACAAAGAATCAGTCGGGATGGTGACCTTCTCCAAGAGGCGTTAGGGCCTGTTGAAGAAGGAAAAAAATTGGCTGCTACTCGGGTTGAAGGAATCTTCCTCCTACCCCCCATGTTGCGACAATTGATAGTTGCTAAATATTTTTAATGACTTTTATTTAGTGACGCTAAAAAAATGTTGTTAAGAGTTGTCGCTGAAAGTGTTAACAGAAAAGTTTTAGCGGTTATTAATTGTCACTATATATGGGGTTAGAAGAAGATTCTTACAACCGGAGTAGCAACCAAAGTTTGTTCGTTGAAGAAAGCACATAATCTTCACACCAAGACGGCCGCCGACGTCGCCATATTTGTATTCTCTCCTACCGCCAATCCATATTCATTACCTAAAGAGAATAAATCTACGATGGATGACTTTCATTGATGTATTAACATGTATTTTTTTATACAACAAAAGGGTTGTCTGATCCCTAAAATGAAAGGAAAGACAATCAGCTACAGATCCTAAAATCACGCTATGCTATAATCTCATATCCTAAAATCGTGTTATGTCCTAAAATTGTACGGTTATCAAATCAAATCATGCTGTGAGTGGAGCACCATATTGTCCAACTTGCCAAGTAATTAACTCGTGAAATCGGTTCCCTCCAAGTGCTTTAGTAAAGATGTTTGCCAATTGGTGTTTGTGGAGATTGATCATAAAGGTACCGGAACACGAGATTGGATTTGTTGGCAAATGAAGTGACAATCAACCTCAATGCATTCGGTCGGTTCATGGTAGACCGGATTAGCTGCAATGCGGAGCGCTGCCTGATTGTCGTAGAAAAAAGGTACTAGAGAGTCGCAAGCTACTTACAAATCTAGATAAAACAACTAGATGAGTTTGCTAGTAGTGGTGGCCATAGCCTGATACTCCGCTTCTGTTGAAGATTGAGGTATTTGCTTCTTAGAGAGCCATGACATAGGTGATTATCCAAGAAAAATAACGTACTGCAGTGGATCTCCGATTAGGTCCGTAAGTTAAGTTGGCTCGTGGTAGGAAACGAGAC
Organism: Escallonia herrerae; assembly: GCA_033070095.1. Classification (NCBI taxonomy): domain Eukaryota; kingdom Viridiplantae; phylum Streptophyta; class Magnoliopsida; order Escalloniales; family Escalloniaceae; genus Escallonia; species Escallonia herrerae. Next base: position 94,311 of record JAVXUP010002545.1, on the reverse strand, counting down.
CCTGACATGGTGTACGTTTGAGATACTGATTACTCTAAACGGCATAGCTAATATTAGGCGGGGTGATGGTAAGATACAAGAGGCATCCACCAGTCGCCGATACACACCAGGATCAGAATGAGCAAATCCAATTCCTGAAGATAACTTGTGTTGTTGTTCCATTGGTGAGGTAGCAAGCCTGCAATCCAAAGCCTGCTGGCGACTGAGCCACTTTTATGCCAAGGAAATATTTCAACTTTTCAAGATCTTTGATCCTAAAGTTATCATCCAAAAATTTCTTCAAAGAAACGATGCGGGCTTGATCAGTTCCTGTGATTATAACGTCATAAACATAAATGAGGATGAAAATAAAAGGAGGCCCATCATGATAAATACACAAGGAACGAATCTCATGGGATTATGTATAACCAAGCCCGTAGAGGGAAGTAGTGAATTTTTTATACCAATTACTGGATGCTAGTCTGAGCCCATGTAGTGATTTCTTCGACTTGCAAACTCGCAGCACTCTTTTCGTCCAGAGCTTTGTGGAATTTTCAGTTATACTTCTTCCTCAAGGTTGCCGTGTACGAACGCATTATTCACGTCTAAATGGTGCAATTTCTAACTTTTCATTGAAGCCACGGTGACTTGCATCGAACTGTGACCAACTTCGTCATATGTGCAAATGTCCCATGAAAGTCTATCCCTTCAATCTGTGTGTAACCTTTCGCAACCAAACGTGCCTTATATCGTTCTATACTCCCATCCCGCTTGTCCTTAATCTTGTACACCTATTTGGAATCAATTGCCCGCTTTCCCAGGGGACATGTCTACAAGATCCAGGTACCGTTTTCTCCGAGTGCAATGATTTATTATGCCATTGCTTCTCGTAATGTTCATGCTTAACAGATTGATAAATAAAAAAAAGAGGTGGGCTCATTCGAAGAACAGATGGCCGCTAAGAACATAGTTATAAATACCATACCGGAGAACGTACCGTTTTTTCATAAGATTGTACGTACCGATTCCGGTACCGTCTCGGTACTATCTCAACTTTTTCGTCAATAATATACATAATACATCTGTAATATTCATTCATTAGCTAACTAGCAAAATATAAATATATTTTTTTACTAACAACATTCTAGGATAAATTATTTGTCTTATAGAGTTTGAATTATGTTAATTTTTAAATAAAATAAATAGCTTATTCAATTGAATTACCTACTCTAGGATTATTTCTTCTTCTCAATGATCTCATTGGCAAATTCTTATATAAACATAAGTTGTTTGTTAAATAATAACATATTCAGTTTCAAGAATAAACTATTTTTATGTGTATGCGTGTGCTCGCGCACAAGTGGCTAAAGTAGTACACTCATCATATAGATGAAAGAATATGATCAAAACTTTCAGGTATAAAGTAAATCAAAGCTAAGTGAATATTATGAGTAATAAGCTACAGAGGCTTTGATAGGTATAAAAGAACTTATAATATTTTTTCTATTTAGTCTTTATATGACCAATTTATAAATTTTTTAACAAAATTTGTTAATTTTACATTTTTAAGGAATCGGTACAAAACATAATATTTTGACCGATACGTAATTCTCGGCCGGTATCACCTGTACCGGCCGGTACAACCGGTACAGAGTGCTTTTTTGACAGGTACAAAATGTAAGGATACCGTACCAGTAGAAGGTAAATACGGTACATACAGGCCGGTACGACCGGTACCGATACGGTATTGATAACTATGGCTAAGAAGCTTTTGTGGACACCAGAGAATTTTGAATAAAAAATAAAATATGAAAGAGGATGTACCTTCGATTTGGCCCAGCAGTGGAGCCATAATTTTTGTTTTAAGGTGGGCACCAAATTCTCAATCTAAAATTAACAATCCCATTAGCAGTAATTGTCAAATTCTACCAATTTCTAATTGCATATTGTAAGTTCCAAAACTCAATTGTGACATTCTAGATTAATACAAAAAAGGAAGGGTTCTTAGAAGTAAAAAATTTAAGAATTAATCGAGGGATCTTTCCTTACTTTCACAGACTGCCGTGACCATTAGCGTCACCGTCGAGTAATTGACTTGCCGACTGCCGTCCGTGAGCGCAGTCGCCGGTGAGCCTGTGAATCGCCCCTAGGGCCATGCCTAAGCATGTGAGGCCGTGACCTTTGGGCTTAGGGTGTCGTGACTCGCAACCCCGTGACCTGCCAGAGGTGGACCGGCTAGTGGAGGCAGTGGCGTTGGCCGTTGAGGGGGTGTCGGCGGGAGGTAAGGCCAGTGGGCAATGAGAGAACTGAGGAGGATGTGGCGCTCTCATGTCCGCATATGTGCCTTTGAAGCTTTGAAAGTATTGAAGCTTTGAAAACTGCAAGAATGAGAGCAAAAATCATTTCTTTTTTTGTTGACTTTATGCGTAGATTAAGTTTTTATTTCTAGTTTTTTGGTTTATTTGTTCAAGTTTAACATTTTAAATGATTGAAAGGATATTGTTTTTTAACCACCTTTGAAACTTTTATGTATATTGACATGTAAAATGACCATAAATATATCTCTTTTAAGCATATTTTTCAAATTTTTAGATGGACATTTTTAGCATTAAGATAAAAATACCATGTAAAGAGAAAAAAATTCTAGAGAAGCAGGTGAGGGTCCCCCCGCTCCCTCCGCCACTGTTTGGCCAATGGTTCAGGAGAATGCACAGACGAAGAGGAAGGCTTGAGAGAGGGCGGCAAGCCCACATTATCCTGCCAGTCGTTATAAAATTTGTCCGAATCTTCTCCCTGTCCCAAAACCGCGTGCTGCCAGTTCTGTGTGTAAAAAAAGTGTCTGTGTGTCTATCAATCTGTTCAGCATTATCAAATAAATAAATAAATAAATTGCTGGTAGAACACACTTACCCCAAAGTTTTATAAGTAAGCTTCCCTGGATCGCAGTGCTCCAATATCTAGGTGCCCATGCTAGCTACCGTTCCACTCTCCTGTCGTGTTGTGTGGGTGTCACTGAAACTTCTCTAATGTTCCACTCCGTTAGTTTCACGGTAGTCATGTAAATCATTGTGCCAAAATTTGTTTCGCCGACGGATCTCACAATTTAATTTAAACTACAATCGTATTTACTATATGTCTAATTATATATGACACCAACATGATTATTCTACTACTCTAAATGTACGTGTTAAACTAATATTCATTTAAAATACTACCTGACAAGTTCAAACAAAAGCTCAAAAAAGACATATATTCAACTGCACTATTGTATCGCTATATATTATTTGTCTTTTAACTTACAGTGTAATAAAGTTACAAGTAAAGACACGCACATATATAACATCAAATTAAATACTAGCTCAAGTGGCAAAATATAACATTCAACGTGCAAGTTGACATGTTCAACGTTCTTAGGTACCAGGGGCAATTTCTGAGTGAGTTCCGGAGAGGAAAATTGAGAGGAGTTCACACTCGCATGGCATCTGATACGGCTGAAAGAAATTGACGGGAAAAAGACATGGGATAATTTTCTTGCTGTCTCCTGAGACCCGGTCAGTGTAGGCGGGCCAACATTCGACATGTTAAGATTTCCTAGAGTTTTCTTACTTAAATCCAAATACTCTTTCCTTATTCCTGGCTCTTGACTCTAGAAGTCCAATTTTAGAATTAACGTGTTATCATCATAAATTTTTATTTTTGCGGAATCTTTTTCTTTTTGCTATAACCTCACCGGAATGAAAATATATACGGGTGATTGTAAATTTTGTGGCAGCAGTTTAATAAAGTAGTCTGGACGAAGAATATAACACTGACGACTTAATGGAATGACAAAAGACAGTTTTTTTTTAATTTAATTCAGTTTATTTTTACTAAGTATGAATCTAGCAATAGACTCTGATGGGTTCAATTTCGTCTCACCCGTCTGAACGCTATAACTCATTGCTGGATAAAAGTCAAGACGGCTATAGGTCAAGTTCTAGGTAGTCGTGGCCCAGTTAAAAACAAAGGAGGAAGAAGTTTTCCACGAGGCATTGGAAAGTTAGGTAAGCAATTGGCTATATATATATATATATATATATGCATATCAGCTTCAGTTATGTGTTAAGATTAAAGTAATATTCTCAAAGGAAGAACAAAAAAGGTGGCATAATGATCATGGGGAAGAGGTCAAGGACTACGATAGCAGTGGTCTTGCTAGTCCTGTCATTGTTGGGCGTGTGGGATGTGAAAATGGCTAGTGCAGCACCCTCTCCTGCCGAGTGCAAGGAGGAGCAGAGACTAGGGATCAACGCTTGCTCGCCTGTTTTGTCAGGCCAGCAACCTTCAGCTGCTTGCTGCCAGCGTGTGAGAGTGAGTCACCTTCAGTGCATCTGCCCTGCAATCTCACCAAGGTTGGCTTCCCGTATCGGCAATGATCGATTCGTACGCCTTGTTCGAGGCTGTGGGAGGTCGTTCCCTCCTCGAACCAAGTGTGGAAGTAATTTCTCCCTCTTCCTCTCTCTTCACACTTGCTCTTCTTTCACAAACACGAGCTCGAGCACTCACGCGGACACACACATATCTACACTCTAACTGACTTGTATGTGTTTTACGCAGGTATTACCGCTCCTCCATGAATGATGAACCTTGTTGGCAGCTTGACCCTGTTAACTTACACTTTCCTAGTTTCTTAAAGCGGTGAGCGCAGCAAAAAGATGTCAAATGGAATAAAGGGTCACAGAATTGATCAAAAGTGGCTGGCCTGTGTAATATGTATGAGAAAGTGATGTATTTGCAATAAAAACGTTGTTTCCTTTCTACAAACTGAATTTCTGGCAATATCAGGTTGTTTATTCGGTTGCCAGTCTCATATGTTAGTCATCTGCAAAAATTGTCTAATGGGATAAGTTTTTCCCTCTAAGAGAACCCGCTAAGAGAACTCTAACCGTCACGATTTGGGGTGTGGTCGGTTACCTCTACCTTACCCCCTCCCTTCTTCCTCTTTTCCTTCCTCTCCCCGTCTAAGCAACTATAGATTTGTGTTTCCTAGCGTTGTTTGTTTCATATCTACGTACTTTAATTTCTCTCTTGTTGTGGTAGCCAATTCCACCATTTCTCCAATTTTTTTTTTGTTTGAAAAAGATTAGAGCCCTACCCGATATATTACCAAACATCCACATATATACAAACCGTTTTAGCATGCATACATAGATGTAAATCTAAACAAGATACACACTAGCTACCCACAATGTCCCAAGTTCCCTAGCTTGCCTTATGGTGGTCGTTGCACTGACACCCCTTGTTTCTCATCCTTTATGCTTGTTGAAAAACTGCTTGTTCAAATTTCTTGTAACTTTTATCAATTGTCCCCCTTTGTTGATAGCTGTACATATTGCTGCTAAAAATATGCTTCACATACATTGCTGAACCCGATCCTGAACTGATGACATGTAAGACAAAAAATGAGTGACCGCCAGGTGGGGTTCCCAGCGGAGAACTCTCCGATGCTTAAGTCAGAGCGCAGCTACAGAATAGTAACTTTAAAAAAGCATGAATTGTGTAATCGTCCCATACCTGGAGGGGTAGACTCCTTTATATAGCTGTAGGAAAAGACTCCTAGTAGGACTGGGCCGTGGGCCAGATGTGTTAGGATGGCGTTAGGAGCCTCGAGAATCACGTCACGATCTTTGATAAGATAAGTATTGATCTCTCAGTTTGACTGGGATTGTCGGGTATTCCCTAATTATTAGAAGTTATATTCGAGTTATATCATAAGCTAGGGTAACTGACAGATTGGCGCTCCGTCCGCCCCCGAGGGCGCGTACGACGAGAACTCTTAAGTTCCGTCAAACCCTCGAGGGTAATTGCATGAGCTCCACTATTCACCTGCCCTTGAGGGCATGTACGATAAGAACTCTTAAGTTCCCTCAAACCCTCGAGGGTAATTGCATGAGCTCCGGCTCCATCCACCCCCGAGGGCGCGTACGATGGAACTCTTAAGTTCCGTCAAACCCTCGAGGGTAATTGCATGAGCTCCGCCCTCCCTTTTCGCCCTCGAGGATGAGTACGATGAGAACTCTAAGTTCCGTCAAATCCCCGAGGGTATTTACATGAGCTCTGCGCTCCACCAGTCCTCTAAGGTGGTCCCTCGAGGGATGAACACCCCCAAGGGTGACAGGATAGAGCTCGAGTTCTATCCAAACGGTTTAGCTACAGTTCTAACCAGTGAAATGGCAAAGGACTATGGGACTTCATCCCCCCACCATTCTTTGTCAATTCAAAACTCAGCCAAGCGTGAGTGCGAAGGTTCTTTGCCAACTCTTAGCTGATGATAAGAGTTCGTGACAAAGTAAAACGCAAGCATGATGTGGTTGGCTCGAGCTCAAGAACACACACTTGCAAAAAATGAACACCCTCCAAAGGAGAGGTGACCCCTCGAGGGGGCAATCAAACACTTAGTACATGCAACAACTTGCATGCACAGCTTTGTGTCCTCTCCCGAGAGAGGCTACCACGGGGCACAACCTCTAAAGGATCTCGAGATCCCATGATTCGTCTTTCTAAAGATGATTTTGAATAGCCTACTCAGGCGACATTCTAAGACTTAGCTCTCGAGAGCTAAGGTTCCAGCGCCCTACTTGGGCAAAGTTCCAAGGCCTAAGCTCCCGCTTAGGTCGAAGCACATGGAAGTGAGAAATATTGTTACCCCTACAAGTGGATGAGAATCACTTAGAAATCTGATGCATGTCTCGAGAGAACAGGTATAAACTTTCTCAGCCAAACATTTTAGCTAAGGAAGTGGGAGGCTTATGTTATAACTCAAATATAACTTTCAATAATTGGGGAATACCCGGCAATCCAGGTCAAATTGAGAAATCAATAATTATCTTATTAGAGATCGTGACGTGATCCTCGAGGATCCTAACGCGATCCTAACACATCAGGCCCACGACTCAGTCCTACTAAGAGTCTTCTCCTATATCTATATAAAGGGGTCTACCCTCCAGGTATGTGATAGCTACACAATTCATGCTTTTACAGAATTACTCGAGTTTTCCGCCGAAAACACACCCGGCGGTCACTCGTTTTTTGTCTTGCAGATCATAGGTTCAAGCTCGGGTTCCGCAATGTATGCGGGGCATATTTTTAATAGCAACAGTACCATAACTTCCAAATTGCTCCTTAAACATGGGTCTTGTGTTTTGTACTTTAAGAATCATTATCAGCCACATGCTATTAAAATCGTAACTGCACTTAAATAAAAAGACATGTCTTTAATTCTTAGCTCCCTTTACCATGCACGTCTATCCACATTCTTACAGGTCACGTTCTTAGTTTCTCTTTGCTATACAGACGTGTTCACGTCTCATTGGTCACACTAAAATTAAACTTTAAGAGGCTAACCGGAGGTTCGGGCTGCAAGTGACGTATTTCGTGCTCAAACTTTCTATCAGTATTGCGTATAACATCATATACTAGCTGAAGTTGCAAAATCCAACTTTCAGCAAGCAAGCTGACATGTTCAACGCTCTTAGGTACCATGGCAACTTCTGAGTAAGTTCCTGAGAGGATAATTTAGAATATTTCACACTCGCATGGCATAGGATATGTGCTACGAATGAAGGCAAGAAGCAAAATGTTGACGGGAAAATGACATGGGGTCAACAGTCGACATGTTAAGATTCCCTAGAGTTTTCTAATGTAAATGGAAGATTCTTTCCTTATTCCTCTTGACTCTCGAAGTCTAATTTTACAATCGTACAAGATGTTTCCTCTTGACTCACTTTAACTACATGTTTAATGATGTTTCATGTTATCATCATACTTTTTGTTTTACGAAAAGTACTGTCATTTTGCTATAACCTCACCTTAATGAAAAATATATGGGTAATTGTGAATTTCGTGGCCGCAGTTTAATAAAGTAATTTAGACGAGGAATATAACATCGACAATTTAATGGAATGAAAAAATACAATTCCTAATTTAATTCAGTTTAGATCGTTTTAGTATTCTTCAAAACTATAGCTACATACGTATACTGTTCAGAAAACTTTTAATGACACAACAAAGGACAACGTAAAAACATACTTTTTGAGCATTAGTAATACTTGTAGATGTCGCTGCATCCCCACTCAACGGGACCTTCCCGCGAAGCTTTGACAATAATTACTAAATATGAATCTAGCTAGTTTGCCTTGAGCTGTACAAATCTAATAACTTGGTGAATATAGTAATTTCCTCTGTAATTTATCATCCTTCTATGGGGGAAAGAACTCTTCAGCGATGCTACCTTAATTTGTATCAGGGTCTTCTTGTAATTGTTGGGTTTGTGAGTTGTTTGAAAACAAACAAACACCTTTGTCCCACATCGTTTAAAAATGGGTTTTGAAAAGGATTTATAAGGACAAATGTACTTGGTAGTACTAAGACTAGAGTGTGCTAATCTCCATGCTACCTGCATACGGATGCGCAAATTTAGGCAGGTTATTAGGCGCCTTACTGCTTGAAAGGTGTGATTTTCAATTAGATTTTCTATGAGGCACACTTTTAGTGTTACTGAAAGGCGTTATTAGGCGTGTTATTAGACACACTTCGTTATTGTCGCGAAAAAACGTGACTTATTTTTTGAAAAATATTTTGCATTTTTTCGGAAAAAAAGTTTTACTGAAAGGTGTGATTTATTTAAATTTAAAATTTGATTTATTTCAAATAAATTTCTGGCAGGAATTTTTAACTGTTACAACTATTTTTCCCAACAGTTGTCTATGCCCATATTCACACCCTTTCAGGTTTTTTTTATAAATACAAGATTTTCAGTTCTTTTTAGAATACTGATTTGCAATTTTCAAAAACTTTCTTTCTGTAAAATTACTATACTGCTTCAAAGAGAATTCCAAGGAGAATTTTTTAATTTGATATTTGTAGATTCTCAAAGACTTTGTTGTATCCTAGAGGATTGATTGTCATTAATCCGTCAGCAAACTCGATTTCAGGTGGGGAGAAATAAAGCCTTAAAGACAGCGATCACACTCCTCAAAGTCTTTATTTGCGATTCCTATTCCACCAAATTTCCAACAGTAATATTGTAATTATTTCTTATGAAACTTTTCATCCTTCTATTTGTTTACAAAATTGAGCACTAAGACATATTTGTTTATTGGGGGAAAGGAGTCTTAATCCCATATCTTCTTTTACGTTTACTTTTGGTCATTGTATATGATTTTCCATTCTTCTCAGTGCAGGCCATATGTAAGAAATTAATAGTTAACATTACTAACTTATTATTCTTTTTTTTGGCACTGCACACTCTAAATTCCTTAAGACGTTAGTGCAACTAAGGATTCAAATATGTGAATTTGCACAGAAAAAAATATTTTGCATTTCAAAATTGCTTTTACCTTTTATTTTTGCATTTAATTTGTTTCTACTACGTATAGCTGTACACATTGTGCTTCCCGAAAACATATGACATTCAATTGCAACGTCTGCACTGCGATAAGTTTGCATGTTAAAAATTAAAAGAAGTTTAGATTCATGTAATATATATGAATACAAGAAAAAACATCACACAAATTAAAATAAACATCCGAAAATTCAGGTGTTCCATGGTCAACAGTGGCCCTGCATAAGGTCCCAGTCTACGTGGGTATTAAATGAGCGCCAAGACATATATAAACTAATGGGCTAATTACACTTATATCCCTGAGGTTGTGGAGTAATTACACGCGAGGACACAAAGTTTCAAAATGTAACACTTATATCCGTTGACAAATGGAACCCTAAAAATTCTAACAGTTTTAACAAAATGACTTTATTGCCCTTATATTAGAAAGTTATTTTTTTAAATGCCATTGTCTCTTTGAAAAGAAAAATCCTAAATTTTTTTGTCTCTCTCTCTTCCCCCACCCTTTCCACATCCACTTCGCCGCCACCCACACCCCTGCCCTTCGCGGCCCCCCAAGTCCTCCCTCCCCCGGTCACCCCCCACCCACCCCGTCTGCCTCCGCCCTTCGCCGTCGCTACAATCACTGACCCCATCCCCATCACCGCAACACCCTCCCCCTTCCCCGGCCACCGCACCACCCTCCCCCTCCCCCATCACCGCACAGCTTTCTCTCCTCTCCTCGAGTCGGACGCCGATCATCGCTCAAAGACCCCCGTCGCCCAAGAAATGACGACGACCACTCCGTTGAATTGAATTACTGAATTGAATTGAAATGGGGTTTAGAGTGAGAAAGGGCTGCCGGCGGTGTCTAAATGGCGTGGGTTTGCCAAGGGGCTTGCCGGCGGCGTATCAGCGGTGTGGGTTTGCCGGCGTGGTAGGGTGGGTTTGCCAAGGGGCTTGCCGGCGTGGTGGGGCGAGTCTGCCAAATGGTGGGCCAAGAGAGGCTGCCGGCGGCGTGGGGTGAGGGAGGAGGCTTGGGCTGCTAGCGGCGAGATCAGATCTGGAGATAGAAACGGCTTGGGCTGCTGGCGGCGAGATCAGATCTGGAGGCTGCCGGCGGCGAGATCAGATCTGGAGATAGAAACCCTAATTTGAAAATTAGGGTTTTGAAATCATAATTTTAAGGTTTCAAAACCCTAATTGTCAAATTAGGTTCTTAATTTCAGGGTTTGATAAGCCTAATTTTCAAATTAGGGTTTGATATCCTAATTTAAAAATTATAAATTATAATTATTCACGATATACTGTACAGGGGCAGTATTGCCATTTTCAAAATAAGTAATGACGAAAATTACACTTTTTGGACGGAACCCTAACGTTTGGATAAAAGTGTTACTTTTTAAACTTTTTTTGGTCACGTATGTTACATTTTGAAACTTTGTATCCTTGCGTGTAACTACCCCCAAACCTCAGGGACATAGCTGTAATTAGCCCTAAACTAATTGGGAGGAGGACCCTTAATATTCTGTAATATATTTTGGTTGCGACTTATCCATCATTAATGAATGATGACGTTATAAATTATAGTAATAACGACAAAACTTTTTAATGCTAAGTACCTTTTACTAAATAAAACTAGAACTCACTGGTGAGCAATAGTCATGACAATTATACATTAAGTTGAGGCCGGCTGGAAAAAAATGGCTAGTGCAGCTTTCCACACCCGGCATCGGAAAAGTTGAGGTAAGCCTTTGGCTATATATATATGCATATCATCAGCTTCAGTTATGTGTTTAGATTAAAGTAATAATCTCAAAGGAAGAACAAAAAGGTGGCATAATGATCATGGGGAAGAGATCAAGGACTATGGTAGCAGTGGTCTTGCTAGTCCTGGCATTGTTGGGCGCGTGGGACGTGAAAATGGCTAGTGCAGCACCCTCTCCTGCCGAGTGCAAGGAGGAGCAGAGACTAGGGATCAAGGCTTGCTCGCCTGTTTTGTCAGGCCAGCAACCTTCAGCTGCTTGCTGCCAGCGTGTGAGAGTGAGTCACGTTGAGTGCATCTGCCCTTCAATCTCACCAAGGTTGGCTTCCCGTATCGGCAATGATCGATTCGTACGCCTTGTTCGAGGCTGTGGGAGGTCGTTCCCTCCTCGAGCCAAGTGTGGAAGTAATTTCTCCCTCTTCCTCTCTGTTTTCACTTGCTCTTCTTTCACAAACACGAGCTCGAGCACTCACGTGGACACACACATATCTACACTCTTAACTGACTTGTATGCGTTTTACGCAGGTATTACCGCTCCTCCATGAATGATGAACTGTGTTGGCAGCTTGATCCTGTTAACTTACACTTTCCTAGTTTCTTATGCGATAAAATAAAGTGGTGAGCGCAGCAAAAAGTTGTCAAATGGAATAAAGGGTCACAGAATTGATCAAAAGTGGCTGGCCTGTGTAATATGTATGAGAAAGTGATGTATTTGCAATAAAAATGTTGTTTCCTTTCTACAAACTGAATTTGTGGTAATATCAGGTTGTTTATTAGGTTGCCAGTCTCATATGTTAGTCATCTGCAGAAACTGTTTAATGGGATAAGTTTTTTTTGGCTAAGAGAGCTCTCACCGTCACACTTCGGGGTGTGGCCGGGTGCCTCTACCTTACCCCTTCCCTATTTCAGTAACTTTAGGTATGTGTTTCCTTGCGCTGTTTGTCTCATATCTGCATACTTTCTCTCTTGTTGTGGTAGCCAATTCCACCAGTTCTTCTGTATCTCTTTGTTCCGCCGCCTTTGTTTAGCATGACGTTGAAGTTGATTCGGAGCTTCGAGCTTCAACACGAATAGAGTTATGGTTCTTAACCGGCATCCACATATTTTGTTTTGGTTTTCGTGTGTTTTCATCGAGAAAATATTTGGTGGTCGTCTAACACCATGTCATTAGTATACGTGGTATTAGACAACCAATAATATTATGCCAACTAAACAAGTTTGGCAAATTGTGAGTCAAATGTCAACTGGATCAAGTCTCTTAACCATGGTTTACCAAAGTTAAATTTTCAGAAAAAATTAAATTGCCCCGCTAATCAAAAGTGAGAACAGGAAAAATCAAGACTCATTTCTCCCTGTCATTCATCCTCTCTCTCTCTCTCTCTCTCTCTCTCTCTCTCTCTACACACCAAGATCCATGGGAACCAAACCACCGCACTCATTGTCCACTTCCGGCAACAACCATGGCTGCTTCTCTTTTGATCTGTCTACCCACGGCCTAGAATAACCACCGGCATCCCACGTGCACCACCACCAGCCGCCAGCAACCACGCGGCACCACCCCTGGCCCCCCCACATGACAGCGGCTGCACCATCATAGCTTCCAGGCTACGTTACTGCCAATTTTCTTCACATAGGTAATTCTCCATTATTTGTTGGCATGATTAGCACCATCTATTTTTAGTATCATTGCATATCCAACCCAATCCATTTAGTTTAAAAAACTGCACCATTATTCATTTTTTATTGTATTAAGCACGTGGATAATGCCTTGGAAAGCATACCAATCAAGACTAGGAAGTTATAGATAATGATAAGGTAGATCTATATTTTAGATTATCTTATATTCAGTATTACTTATCTGATATTATTTCTTCCTATATAAACCCTTAGTGGTGGTAAGCTGTATTCAAAAAATGAAATCCTATTTTTATATTTTTACATGATATCAGAGTTAAAGATCCTTGTATGATAGTTTAGTCAATCAACTCTCCGCTACACCGGCGGGCGGTGTTTTAGCCGCCCGCTCGGCTTCCTTGTTAGTATATTTTTCTTTTTCGCAAATTTCTCTTCTTCGAAATATTGTTCATAAAATAAGAATTCTTTCTTGTTACAATGCAACCACCCACGAGTGTCAATTTCTATGATATTTCTTTTCTCTGAAATCTTGCAACTAAACTTCACTAGTTGTTGCCTTCAGTGTGTCATTTCACCATCAAAAAAAAATTTCTTTCTCTTTTTCGATTGGGAGTTCCATGACCAACAAATAGTGGCATGACTTTCATCCCACGGAAAGCACAATCTTAGCTCACTAGCCTATTAAGCATACTAGTGTTCCCTTTTACTATAATTTCTTTAGGGGATATCAATAGCTTCTTGTAAATTGCAGGTTTTTTTTTTTGTTCACAATGTTCTTCCCTTGTAGAAGAGTTCATACCAGATATGTTAGCAAAGAAACATATGCTATTTTTTTTTTGGGTATAATATGAGAATTGCATTGAAAATGAAAGTTTTACAAACGCTCTGTTGTAAAACTTACAAAGATTATAGGTCATGACAATCTCGTGACTCAGTATACACGACCACAAAGGTCGAAACGTAACGACAAACCTAATAAGCTTATACACGTTCCAATTGAATTAAAGAAGAGCATATCCTACACTCTAACTCAACTTAAAGAAACTTGCAAAGGCTACCGGTTTAAAAACCAAAAGAACGGAAAATAAACAAACGCAATACAAACACAAGCTAGTAACAGTACAACGGACAATTGGGATGGAACAATCCAAAGGTGAGCATGTCGTTTAAGAAGTGGCGGCGCCCAACCACTGATTTTCAACACCGCTATGTACATTCTCCTACTTTCACGTATCATATCCGAACCAAATTTGCGCAATATCGGACCGAGGACCACTACTGACCCACAGCATACCATTTTAGCAACTCAAGACACTCAAAACCAAGAGAAGAGCCCTAAACTAACCCCCACCCCCAATAACAGGTTGCCTCTAAAACCACACACAACAGGACTCTGCCCCTGCCCCCCTTCCCAGGGCCCCAGCTCCCCCCCTTTTCTTCCCAAATCCCAACAGAATTCAACCCCCCCTTCGAGACCCTATCCCCCCACCCTCCCTCCCTAGACTCCACGGGTTCCAAGAACAAACCCATAAACTAGGCTAAACCCCTCAACAACAAGCCCTGATGCTACTAGAACCACCACAACCAACCACCAACCCATCTTTTACCAGTTTGCAATAGGACATGGATAAGAATGGAATATAAAAAGCTGAAGGATACGATAAAAATACGGTCAAGTCACCAGTAAAGTTTCAGCCATCGCCGGTGAAAGGGTGGAAAAGAAAACAATCGGGCAGATTTACTTAGATCTGCCAAGATCTATCGAGATCGGAGACTTACCTTGAGGATTTCGATTTGAACATATAGGACAAAAAGTGCATGCCCTTTAATGCACAATGCAAAGTCAAATAAACATACACTACGAGTTCAAATCAACAATGCCCACAACAACCGGTATACTGGGTTAAAATAGCCCTAGATTTTTAAATGGGTTCAGACGACTTACCATACGCTGGAATGCCTTGTTCTTCTCATTCAATTTCGTATTTGCCACCCTATCATAGATATTCAATAATTGATCTTCGTTCTTTAATCTTAAACGTCTCCCCGATTCTCTTAAATGAAGAAGAGATTTGAGTTTGGACTTGGGATTGGGATTGTTTTAAATAGTGGTTTGGCTGTTACAGGTCTGTAAAGGACTTGAAATTTGTATTGGGAACGTAAACGCCATGTAAGAGAAAAGGCCAACATGGCCAAGTGGACATGCTTTATGGCAACTTTTGATAATGACAGTCTTATCCTTAGACTTTTTAACTGTCCATTAGTCGTTAGATTGATTTGGTTCATTTTTGGGAACTTAGGTAATAATTTTGGCACTTTTGAAAAGTTAGGTACTGAAGCTGTGTTAAGGAGATACTTTAGGACATAGATTTGGCATTGGTCCTAATTTTTTATTTAAGGTTAATACAAAATTGTCCCCTATAAAATACACGTATGTGCAGTTCACTCCCTGTAGTTATAAGTTTGGTTAAATGTCTCCTGTAATTGACGAAACCGTTGCAAATGAGTCCAAATATCAGCGTCCGTCCAATATAATCGTCAAAGTGGTAATGTGCATATCATGTGCCTTTTTTTTATCTGTGCAACGCTGTCTGGCTGTTATTCAACAATTGGTAAAATACAGAACTTTCAGTTGGAAAAAAGCCCCTGCCACTCCTCTCAATCACTCATTATGTGAAATATGGGACATTGATAAGCAATTACTTATAGGAGATAATGTTGTATAGATGGATGCATAGAAGGTAAAACAGCATGTGAGTGTACATATGAAGGTGAATGTAAATGTAGATATGGAAACACCGGATACATTTTATTTTTTACAATGAAATAATACAAGGGACCTTTACCCAAAAAAAAAATCAGTAACTTGCATTAATATTTCTTTTTCCTTTTTTTTTTTTTTTGAGCAGCAAGCCCAGTCACAAAAAAAATCAGTAACTTCCATTGCTTGATGACTTAAAACCGGATGTGCAAGATCCCCCTGTTGAAAGCCATTTATACATTTTTGGATCTACAGATTAGGAAAGTTGATAGTGGTAATGATGAAGTAGATGTTAGATTTTGGCTACCCCAAGAACCAGAAGACAGAACTTTGCAATGGTCTCCTCGATAAAGGTCACCATAGACATGAAAAATTCTTGTATATTGGTAGAAAACATTGAATATATCTTCGCTGCCTCAATTTGTCCAGGATCATCTACCCTCTAATTTGATTAACAGTGCTTGATTTTCGTAATCACGCACTAATGTGATACACTGCTGTTGGTTATCATTCTGGATTCTTGGTCTTTTGCCTTTTTCTTTTATAGGATCTGGCTGACAATATACCCAAAGACACTCTTCCATCTCCCCTCCTTCCTTCTTTGTTAGATTGAGTATGTGATCCACATGTCGATGACTGCAAGTGAACAAATTTCAACAAGATTAGATTCACATAAATACGGAGATAGGTATCTACATGATAAATACTAACTAACGTGCCCGTCCAAATGCACGGGACCTAGTTACGGCAATCAGGTACTTTAACATATATTTTCACTTCAAATTTCAAAAGACAAATAAAGATAATTAATTTTCCATACAAATGAGCTATTTCACTATGTATCTTTAACATAATAGTTGACATTACTTTTCTCCAATAAATTAGTCAACTGCCAATATGAGTCATAGCAAAATAGAGAGAAGTTTTGAGCCCAAACTTTGAAAGGGAAAAGATCTTAGACGAATATTACCAAAATTCTGTTATCCTCGTTAACTGTTTTGTAAATCAAAATCTACTAAGGAATATTGGTAAATTGTATATAATGATAGGTCTAATTGTCTCATTTAGTGACAGAGAGTTTGAGTTTGGCGAAAAAGGTTGTTGATTTACTTATACTTTTTCTTTTTCTTTTGTGTAAAATATTGACAAATCCACATATATCTAGTCACACCTAATATATTCTTTCAAGAGAAGTACGGTATTACATGTGCTTGTTAGATCGAAAGTTCATACCATTAAAAAATTGTTCAAGCTTCAAAAGCAACCTCTTGACCAAAGGTAATTTTTGCATAATTGTAGAGTATACTATAAGATTCTAAAAAGTGTATTAACGCGTATTACATATCGTGAGACAAAAAAAAACATTAATACTATAAATAATACTTTTATTTGGTTGTAAAGAATAATCTTACTACCTAATTTAATCATGACTAACTTAAGTAAACTATCAAAAAATGAATTCACTTGCATTTGCTCCTAATTGTGGATATTAACCCTGAGTCAATTGCATCGGGATACAAAAGATCTCGCCGAGATCCCAGAGATATTGGTATAACGGAGGGCGAGAAGAGGAACAAAAAGTAAAAGGAAGAGCAGAAGATGTTGTAGAGCCTATCTCCAAGATATCCAGACTGAAAACTGAAACTGAAACTGAAACTGAAACTATAGAATGAAACAAAACTCTAGAACAAGGAGAGGAGAACATGTACAAAAGCAAACTTGCCTTTTTGTTCACAATTTTAATAATCTCCTGCAATACATTCTTCTCAGCAATTTTGGAATTGCACGTAATCACCACAGTTCTTCACCATTGTTCCCAAAGCTACCAGAGAAGGAAATACACAGGGCATAAGGAACTATAAAGACTTGTTTAGCAGTTCAAATAAAGCATGCACACGGCGTAAAAATATTTCAAACTGGAATTTTGGTGAAGGCAATTTATTCTCTTTGATTTATACAATCAACTAAACAAAAATTCAATAAGCTATGCAGGATAGAGGTGAAATCATATGTACCGTTAAGGCAAGCATATGGACTTTAGGATTTTTGTACTGCAACCTCCTCTTCACGGCTTTAACAATATATTTCGCTAACATGAAGCATCCAATACAAAACCATCTAATATTATTATATAAGGGCAATTAAATGACCCAGGTCCTCCATTATTTTGTTGATGAGAATATAGCTCAATAAAGAAAAATTCAAGGGTTCTTATCTTTACTTTTTTCTTTTAGTGTCATTACAAGAGAAAGTATAAAAGATTACTCTCGTAAGCCCCTGCACACACACTCAACATTGACCGGTAAATAAAGTTCTTAACCAAGAATACGAAAAACCAATGACAATATGATTCAAAGTCACCACACACAACAACATATAATTAAGCAAAAATTCAAACCCTTTTCTTCTCTCTTCAATTGAAAATACCAAGTTACAGCATCCAGTGAATATCAACTCACAGCGTATGATATACACATACATACAGACAAAGGCCCTGACTAGAAAGAAAAAATAAATAGAGGGAAGTCCAGTTTTGAACTCGCTTGCAATAATTTTGTTAATTACTAAAAATATTATAGTCGAAGTTATAATCTCGAAGAGTTTATTAGATATACATGCATATTACATGAGACAAGTTTGTATTTTGATCTTTTATTTAAAATCTGACTGATAAGCCCCCGTACACAGAATTTATAACTAAGGTGGTAGCAATTAGCAAAGTACGAGAAGGAAAGTGACACTACGAATTCTTCACACAAGTATATTTGAATCCAGACCACAACGTAGATCTGTGTCTCCCTGGTTGTGGAGCCATGCACACTACCTCGCATTTTCATGCCCGTTGGGTCTGATTATCTCGCACTTTCCTAAATCCTTTGTATTTAGCTAACCCCTTGCTCTCAGTTGCTGTTAACGCGAATCAGAAAAGTAGAAAAAAATGTCAGATCTCCCCGAAGAAGTACTGTTCGACATCTTCGCAAGGCTCCCTGTCAAAACCGCGCTTCAAATCAGGTGCGTCTGCAAACTGTGGCTCTCCCTCATCTCCAATCCCGTTTTCATCACCGCCCACATCAATCGCACAACCCAACCCCAATCCGAAACACTCCTCATCAGACACTTCGCCGAGAAAGAAAGGCATCAAAACGAACACTACTCATTGCACGACTTCCATCAAACAGTTGGTGGGCATGTATTAAAACTGGAATTTCCATTCAAGACTTGGTCGAGATACCATTTCAGCATAGTGAGTTCTTATAATGGGGTACTGTGTTTGTCTGACCATAACGGGGCGTCGGCTAATGGTGTGATTCTATGGAACCCGTCGATTAGAAAGTATATAAGCCTTCCTAGACCCAGGGTTACGCGAAGTACGCATGGGTCTTACATGTTTGTTCTTGGATTTGGGTTTGATGTCAAGAGCAATGATTATAAGGTTGTTAGGGTTGCGTATGTGAAAGGGCGTAACGGGCGCGATTTGATTCCTCCTGAGGTGGAGGTTTATGGGCTTAGTTCCAAGTGTTGGAGGAGCTTTGCTGCTGGTGCACCTCCTTACGGTATCTATGGGTATACCTGGTCGCAGGCATTTGTGAATGGGGCTGTGCATTGGATTGGGTATGACCCGTGCGTTGCGAATGGGGATTGCAGTTTGATTGTTTCATTTGATATGGGCGATGAGGTGTTTAAAGGGGTGAAGCTGCCGGATTGTTTAGTTAAATGCGGGTATGACTTGGCTGTATCGAAGTACGAGGAACTACTTTCGGTGATGCAAATGGTGTATCACTCAAAAAGGGCGCGATGTTGTGTGTGGGTGATGAAGGAGTATGGTGTGGAAGATTCTTGGACGAAATTGTACACTGTCGATCTGCAGGATGGGCTGCATAAGGTATTGGGTTTTTGGAAGAATAAGGAGGTTTTAACAGTGACTGTGCGTGGCAAGCTGGTATCTTACGACCCTAACTCTGGGCGAATGAGGAGTATGGGGCTGCGAGGTGCTATAGACTCGTTTTATGCTGATAACTACATCGAGAGCTTGGTTTTGGTTGACGGAGAAAGTATTGTCTTGGGAGCTGATGCTATTACTTGTGGAGGAGGAGAAGAGGATGGAGAGACTCTCCATCTAACAGGGTTTAAGAACAGGTTTGCTTATATATCACCTCTATGGTTCATACCTGTAGTGTTTTCTTATAATAACCATTTTCTATTCTTCTTGGATACAAGTAAACAACCTCATTTATTCTTCTTGGATATACTCTTTACATACATAGGTGACTTTTTGTGATTGCTTAATGATTAGGGAAATTTAAGGCAGAGTTTGCAGTTTTCTTTTACTTGAAAGCTGAAAAGAGTCTTCTTTTCTTTCTATTTTTTCTTTTCACCAGTTTAAAAAGTTTAAAAAATTGTTGGACGTATGACAAAGTTTCAGTTTTTGAATAAAAGGAAAACTAAAACCTGAAATTGCATTTGATTGGACAACTACTTTGGAGTTTCTTTTTTATTTTTTCCTCCCCTACACACACAATTAGACAAATGTTACCATAAGTATATCAAAGCTCAAAAAGTAAACAATAATGATGCAAATATATCATGTCTTACAAATTTGCACGACTGAAACCCATAACAGTTCGCAAGTCTCATAACTTTCTTACATCCATAGTCCAAGCTCAAGTTTTATTATATGAACCATAGATCAACCTGTGTTTCTGACTACCTTCATTCTCTGTCATTGAGGGTTACTTAAATCTACCAGGATTGGATGTAGTGAACTTGTGTCAACACCTTGAATGATCGTGTCTTCATTTGCGAAATCCAGAGATTATCGATTATCTCGATCTTGTCTTCTAATAAAATTGTGGAAAACGACCTGAATTGCCACCAAAAAGGGTTTCAAATACACCCTATGTTTTATGATTATGTGTAAAATAGAAGCAGACATAATTGATTTTAGGATACACAATCTCTCGTTTTGGGCAGAGATACTTCTGGCAATATATCATGTTATCAGTTTTAAGAAGCATGGAAAATTTATTGATTATAACCTACCTTTGAAGCACACATGGCTCATATAATTACATGCATCATACGGAGTATTATGTAAAGGAGACATTATTCTCCTTCAGTGGCTTTTTCTTTTATATTCTTAATGATTTTTGTAAAGATTATCAACTGCTTCCTGATGCACGGAAATATAAAAGATTCCTATGATTTTTTATCACTTTGCTTCTACTTTTTAGCAGAATAATTTGTGAGGTCATGTTGTTTAGTGATCATGTTTCAAAATTCTGTACTTGTGAATCTAACAAAATATTGCTATTTTAGGCAAGATGTTGTAGTCTCTTTATATGATAGAAGTGTGTTTCGAGGGAAACAAATAATATATTGAAACTTAACATCTAGGAAAGATGGCTTTTACAAAGTTCATGCTGAGGATGAGCATTCCTCTATGCTTCTGGAAAATTATTGTTACGAGGCAGTTATCTATCGAGAAGATTTTAAAATACGAGGCAGGTATCTGCCGAATTCAGATTCTTTGCATGTGCATTTTGCAGAATGGGTTGTGTGACGGTTAATGGAGCAGCTGGATTCGAACCTCTATCTCTGTTGGCAGGTATCCCATGCTCATGAGTGGCATACTGAAGGTTCCTGGACTTGGTCGGTGCGGATCTCCTTGCTGCATTATAAAGTGTTTGTGGCACAGCGGTGCACTTGCCAGTAAAAGAGGAAATCTATAGTCTTGCATTAATTGATACTTGCATATACTGCTGAAGGACTAGTTTTTATCAGAACGCACGTGTTCAACTACGTTTACACACCATCAAAAATATATACCAGGAGTCATGTCCACTTCGCTTATCTAGAATATTTGGCTCAAGCGAAAGAAGCAATGGACCTAGCTAGCTTGAGCATTAGACCCTGAGTTTCTTCCTTGGGCCACCCTTTCCTTCTTGATTCCCATAATCTTGGTTCCTAATTCATAGGTTTGGTCTGAAGTCTAATGACGACGTTGCAACATATAGAAACTTAAAATAGGATTTATTCACAACGAATTGGTTGAGTACAACACACCTAATTTAAAGGTGCAGATGATAAACAAGATAAGATTTAAGTCCATCAGACTTTATCTCAACCTAACCACCAAGATCTAAACAGTAACATATTACCACTTCTAGAAGTTATCCTATCGTGATCCTAGAATACTCAAATACTCAAACATCTCTCATTACCATATCAACCCAAACAAAAATAACTCAAATTAAAGACCACCAAGCCTCATCATCCTGACAATGCATGCGAAGTCCATAATAACGATCCTTAATTACAATCTCCAATCAACATGTCATTGGAAGTCTAGCTATGCCACATGTAGAAAATCATCCAAAGGGCTAAAGCAGCAAAGAAAAGCTTAAGCACTACGCAGTACGAGCATTAAGAAGTAAGCCAATATAAAGAGAGACAACGACTGATACGCATAAGAAACTTGCAAGAAGAAATGAGCCAATAGAAAGAGAGCCAACGACTGATACGCATAAGAAACGTGCTAGAGGAAGTGAGACCTGGGATTCTGTTTTTTAATTTAAGGAAATCTGGATGGGCACGCATGTAGGTTATCGTAAAGAGTGATAGAATATGTGAAAATCTGGTCAGCAGCTTAGAAGATTGGAAGACTGCGACAAACTCAAGACTGGACCATAATATTTGCTTCTTTGAGAGGATGGCTTAGTGAAGGATATGATGAACAAACAAAAATTTAATAAATATGAAGATCAGGGCATGGAACTTGTTGTGTGTTTGATGATGCCACGGCTTTTTTTCTAGTATTCTTGGACCCCTGCAATTTGTTGTGATCTTCTGTATTCTGCTTTGCATGAGGTATTATATGGGTATACTAAGTGGACAGATCCTGGGAGCTGATGATAATAAAAATTAAAATTAATGTGATTTATTCGAATCTAGACAAGAAGAAAAGGAGAGAGCAAAAAAAAGTGGTTTGGCCGGGCAAACGCTGACGAGCGGAAGGAAGTAAACGACTGTCAAAACAGGGATCGTCCTGGTCTAATATCATATAGAAACAAAAATAGGATTTCAATGACAACGAAGTGGTTGAGTACAGCACACTTATATTTAAAGGTGTAGATGATAAACAAGATGAGATTTAACTCATCCGACTTTATCTCAACCTAACCACCATCTAAACAATAGCAAACTATCACTTCTAGTTGCTATCCTATTCTGATCCTGGAATACTCAATTACTCTAACACAAAAACTCCTCGGACTGGTGATGGCCAACATTGCAATTAGCAAACATGCATCAAATTGCAGCCTTTCGCTCTGGGAGGAAGTTGGCCCAGCGCCGGTGGTTGGGGGGGGGGGGGGGGGGTGTAGAGCGCTGCACAGCTTTTCCAGAAGATAGAGGCGTGATTATGTCTTTTGAAGAAGCTTTCTTCCCTTTTTTAATAGTTTGTACGGCCAAAGGTATGAATACAGTGGTCGAGCTGGTAAGAAGGGCATGTAAGTTGTGATGTTACTGAAATAGCAGCATAATGTGTTTCTTAGTGCAGATTGGAGCTGGTTGGTTTGAGTCTCGGTTTTTAAATTGTATTTTGGGATTTCTTTGCTTATGCAGAGGGATGTGGTTTTGCGATCTGTTTGGCTGCCTGTAACATGGGTTTGCTTACTAGGATTAAAAAACTTGATCCGGGAGTTTCTCTATGACATTCAGTATTGCCAAAGTTTCATCTTTTGTGATACCAGGTCTATCAAACAGATCAAACTGACATTTTGAAACTCTTATGACATTATTTTGTTCCCAAACCCACCGTAAGAGCAGCTTGCTGAAGTCATCCTATGGACTAAATTATAGCTTCTAATGAATATGTTATTCAGGGTTAACAAGCTAATAAGACCCTTAAGAATTTTATCCACTTTAATTGATCTCTATTCTGTCTTTTAAGCGTTACCATTTATGTTACACTTCCAGATATTTACTCCCTGTCTAGTGACCATTTTCTTGGTTTTGGTTTCATGTTTTTGGAAATATTGAAAAGAAGCCTTTTCAGAAAACAGTAAATATTCTTCATATTTGACGAACCCTCAGGTGATGATAAAATTTTGCTATCAAAATCTGTTGTTCACCACTCTGATTTTAGTGTAAAGGTAGTGGTATGAAAAATGCCCTCCAAAGATCACCCTATGCATGTGGTAGCCAATGTTGATTTATATCGGAGTGGCAATAGGATTTCTTTGCTCCGCCAAAGAGTTTGTACATGCTCTGGCCGTGCTATTTTCTTCCCAGCTCTGATGCGTCCTTCCATCTCCCCTTTGGATGGATTTATATGTCAAATCATTATTTCTTCAAGACTTGGCATGTTCTTATACTCGGGTATTGCCTTTGACAGCTATTCGGTCTTGGCTGGGAGCCTCAACCCATCAGAAGCTAACTTTGTCCTAGCTGGAAACCTTGTTGCGTTCTACCACCTGTGACTTTCTTTTTAGATCTATTATTATATGATTTTTGATTGGGGATTGTGTTCCAAGTTATTAACCAGTGGACCAGTTCACTGAAGTTATTCCAGTTATGTAATAACTGGAATAACTAAAATGTTGCGGAGGACATTCGTTCCAATGATAGGTTGATAGAGGTCCTACTTGGTAGACTTCACTTGCACTATGACGGTCAAGAGTGATCATACCTGGAGGAGGTTGGGGTTGTGGTTGTGGTTGTGGTTGTGGTTGTCTATAAGATGGGGAAAAAGGATGAAAGGAATGTTTGTGGAGGCATTTGTACTTGTTTTTATTGTAGAACACCTCACTGCTACTACTGGTTTCTTCGTGTACTTAGACCTATTAATGAGAAGACTGTTCGCATGTTTCTTAGTTGAAAATTCATAAAGAGGGGCTGTTTAAAGACGGGGAAGCGAGTAACGTAGACTTGATTCTATTTTCATCAATGTATTAAGATGTTTGACTATTGGTGTCTATATTGGTGCTTCAACAACTGATACCTTAATATTTCTATCACTATTTCCGAAATTTATGTCTTCTAATGTTAATATACTGCTGGTGGCTATAGCCCCTACAAAGGTTGCAAGATTTAAAGGAGATAACTCTGAACAGTAGACTGTTAGCCACATTTGTCGTGGAAAAGTTTTTTATACGCTGCCTTCCGTGCAAAGTTTATACCACAAATATGCTACATCTTAGTTGGTCAGTGCTTTAAGTACAACATCGACATGATTATATTTGATCATAGGTCTGCGGTTGAAGCTGTGGAAGAATGTACTTGTTTTGGTGGAAAATTAGAGCAGGATGATTATTCGGAATTCTCTGCTGGCAACTATGGGTGGGGAGAAGTACAATGAAGTGTGAAGAATTGAAGGAGGACATCACTGACGTTACCGCAGCTATTATGTATGACTTTTGGTACTATCTATCTATCAGACTTCTACCAATTCAGTATTAACAAGATTACGTCAACTCTGCCGAATGAATCCAGATCACTAGCTACTTTTACTTGTCATGTCCGGATTGATATCTGCCAAGACCGAGTACATGACATGTTGCCGCAAATAAATCTATAATTCCTGTTTGTCTTTTGCTCGTGTATTCAGTGTAAATATTCGCCCCTTGTCTAATTAGAATTGCTGCATGCAGTATGCTTGCAAGTACTTTTGCTAAATCATGGCCTGTCATGATCATATGTTAAATGTAAACACCAGAATATGTCTGGCTTTTGGAAGTGTCAATGCTATTATGCCGTTATACCAACAAAAAAAAAGGGACTTTTCCGCTTGTGATGGCAGGAGAGTTCCCACCTTTGTCAGCCAAACCCTGACCAAGCCTGCATGTCGGCTTGTCACGGTTTGTCTTGACGCAGATTCTGGACACATTGTATCATGTAGCGGAAGCCTTTTCTCCGTCTCCAAGTTTTCACGATGCAAGACACGCACTCACTGCAGAGGGTTCACAGAACAAGGCCTAAACTTGGGCTTCAACCTTGTATTACTTCCAACTTAGAACCGATTATTATGTCCAAACACACTCCTTGATCCTTGGCACGAGAAGCCGTTGGCTAGCAACCCTTTGGAATGCTTAAATAAGACAACTGCCTGCCGAGCCTGATGGAACTGCCGGGACAAATAGGAACAAGAGTGTATAAATAGGATGTGCTCGAATAGCCCAGTAAGGGAACCAAACATGGATGGAAACTAATCAAAGTCACAAATTAAGTCAAAATTTTGAGTAAGTAACAACTAATCGACAGGCGGACCAAATACGCAAAATAGGGGACGGTCACTAAAAGTGACTACAAAAGTCTTTAAAGAGATCCCGTTTGAATAAGGGTTATTCATCTTAATGATCATAATAAATTACTAAACAAATAAGCAATTCAAATGGAGTAAGTATTCAATTGTAACCAATTGAATCTCACTTAACTATGCCATAACTAGGTGGCATTCATAGTGTACGGTGTAGATGGGCAAAGAGATTGTAGACTTTGTTAACGACTAACGATAACACCACACTAAATCATGCTTTTGAACAGGCCTAGGCAAAACTATAACAAAATCCTTACGAATTCGCTCCCACTTCCATTGTAGAATGTCAAGTTGTTGTAATAACCTCAAAGGTCGTTGATATTCTGTGTTAGCCAACAGACCAAACACTTGAAAGATATGAATTCAGCCATATCTTTCTTCAAACCACTCCACCAACAAGCATCCTTAAGGTCGTGATACATCTTATTGCAACTACGGTTCATAAGCAAACCAAATTGTGAATCTCAGTGAAAGGTAAGTAGAAATCAAAGATTTTGGTAGAATAATGTTTTCATTCATACTCTTTACATTGTGTATATGTATATATACTAGTAGAGCAAACAATCAAGATCCTACAATCACTCCAGATCTTATAATCAAGCATACAACTATCCCTATAATTAAGCAGATAACTATCCCTATAATTAAGCAACCATTAGCTACAATACATGAAAGTCTTCTCTACAAAATAGGAAAGGATCATAAGAAATCATCTAAATCGCAACACTCTCCCTCAAGTTGGTGCATAGATATCCCACACACCAACTTGCTCAAAAGCTTCGAGAATACTCTACTTGAAACTGCTTTAGTGAGAATATCAGCCAACTGATCCTCTGATCGAATATGAGGCAACTTCACAATCTTCTCGTCCAACTTCTTCTTAATGAAGAATCTGTCTATCTCCACATGTTTTGTGCAATCATGTTGAACTGGATTATGAGCAATGTCCTAGGCTGCTTTATTGTCACAATAGAGCTTGATTGGCTGCTTAGATACACAGCCTAGGTCTCGTAACAGAAGTCTTAGCCATAATGCCTCACATACTCCAAGTGCAATACCTCAAAACTCAGCCTCCGCACTTGATCTTGCAACAGCATTCTGTTTTTTACTTCTCCATGTAACTAGATTACCTCTTACAAAGTTGAAGTAACCTGAAGTAGAATGCCTGTCATCTACTGCTCCAGCCCAGTTTGCTTCCGTATATACATCCAGACTCTGATGATCCTCATTTTTAGTGAATAAAATTCCTTGTCCAGGAGCAGACTTTAGATACCTCAAAATACGTAGAACTGCATTCTTGTGTTGCTCTCCAAGATTATGCATATACTAGCTTACAATACTTAATGCATAGGCCAAGTCTGGCATCGTGTGTGCTAAGTACATCAATCTCCCTACGAGTCTCTGATATCTTCCTTTATCAACCGGTACTTGATTGGATTCAAGACGTAATTTTAATCCTTCTTCCACCGGTGTATCTATTAGAAGACATGCTAACATACCAGTTTCTCGTAATAAGTCTAAGGCATACTTTCTTTAAGACCGAAAGATCCCTTTATTAGACCGAGACACTTCAATCCCAAGAAAATATTTCAAGGGGCCAAGGTCTTTCATTTTGAATTCCCTGGACAAGTGACCCTATAGAGCTTCCCTTTCTTCAGGATCATTTCCTGTAACCACCATATCATCCACATACACAATTAAGGCAGTGATTTTACCTTACTTTTTCTTCAAGAATAATGTATGATCTAAATGACTCTGATGGTAACCAAAAACTCTCATTGACTTTGTAAATCTTCCAAACCACGCCCTCGGAGATTGTTTCAACTCATACAATGATTTCTATAGTTTGCACACCTTCTGACTATCTGTCTTCAGCATCATGCATCCGGGTGGGAGTTCCATGTAGACTTCTTTAGACAACTCTCCATGTAAAAGGCTTTTTTCACATCAAACTGCTGTAATAGCCAATTCAAGTTCGCTACTAGCGACATCAAGACTTGTACTATGATGATTTTAGCTACATGTGCGAAGGTCTCTGTATAATCAATTCCATAGGCTTGGGTGTACCCTTTTGCCACTAGTCTTTCCTTAAAGCGTTCAATTGTACCATATGCTTTGTACTTCACTGTATAAATCCATCGACATCCAACCGGTTTCTTTCTTGCAGGACGATCAACAACTTCCCAGGTTTTATTTTCTTGCAATGATTTCATCTCCTCATTCATAGCTTCTTTCCACCTTGCGTTAGCTAAGGCTTCATGCACATTGTTTGGAATAGTACAATAGATAATTGATTTACAAATGACTAATTTGATTCTGACAAACCATGGTTTAACACAAAATGGCTCATGGGATATTTAACTTTGCTACACAGTTCAGGTACATATGTGGGTTTAGGTATACCTCTGGTGAGAAGCGGTGGTAGCTGTTTTATATGTGGTTCAGGAGCATCCTCAGTAAGCGATTAGTGTGGTGTATCAATTGCATGTGGTGTGTCGAACATGGATTGAGATGGAGTTATAACTTCAGTTTCTACATGCTCTTGACTACTTTCTTCAACCAAATTTCCCATTTGATTTACAGGTTCAGAGAGTTCATCTTCAGAGATGTCCAAGTTACCCGCATCTTTAGAGATTTGAGTATCTTCAGAGATGTGTACATCCACATTTTCAACGAGTTCAACATCATAATCTAGAGTCTAAATTTCCTTCTGATGCTCCCCCTGAAGTTCAAACTCGGTGGAAAAGAACATCCAATCTTCATGAAAAACTACATCCAAAGTAATAAACACTTTATGGGTAAGAGGATGATAGCATCGGTACCCCTTTTGATGAGCAGCATATCCTAGAAAGACACATTGCAGCACTCGAAGTGATAGCTTGTTGTGCTAATGCTTATGAAAATGTACGAAGGCGACACAACCAAAAACATGAGGAGGTAAATTAGGAAGGTCTGAAGCAACAATCGCCTCAACGAGGGCTTGAAAAGGTGTCTAATAATCAATAGTCCTTGAGGGTACCCAGTTAATCAAATATGCTACCGAGATGAGGGCTTCGCCCCAATATGACAATGGTAGTTGTGCTTCGATCAATGAAGCACGAACAACCTCCAACAAGTGACAATTTTTCTCTCAGCCACCCCATTCTGCAGTTGAGGTATACTTGAACAAGTAGTTTGATGAATGATTCCATGTGCTTTTAAATACTGCTGAAGTTCAGTACTTAAGTATTCACCTCCATTATCACTTTAAAAAACTTGAACTCGTGCATTGTACTGAGTATGAATCATTTTACAAAATTGCTGAAATAATACGTTCACCTCACTTTTAGATTTTATCAATTGCACCCAAGTCATCCTCGTACAGTTGTCAATAAACGTAACAAACCAACATGATCCACCCAAGGAATTGACTTTTGATGGGCCCCAAACATCCGAGTGTATGATCATAAAAGGATCTGGACTTTTATTCAAAGCTAACGGAAACGAAACATGATGACTTTTTGCAAGTTCACAAACTTCACACTGAAAACTAGAAACATCACATTTTGTAAATAAAAAAGGAAATAATTTCTTCAAATAACCAAATGAGGCATGTCCTAGACGTCGATGTCATAACCAAATTTCAAATTTTTGCATTTTTCCCTTTGAATCATTCACCATGAGTGCCTGACGCAGCTTGTCCGAACTCTTTGACACCAAGTCCAAGTAATATAATTTTTCTCTCCTGACACCACAACAATTTTGCCTCGTCCAGATGTCCTTAAACACGCAAAAATTAGGCCAAAAAATTACAACACAAAATAAGGTAGTGGTAATTTGGGAGACAAACAAACAAATTATAATCCAAAAGATGAAACAAATAAAACCAAGTTTAGATTCATATTATCAGTGAGAGGTAAGTGTCCCTCTCCAACAATTGGAGCCGAAGTGCCATTTGCAGTGGTAACGAATTTTTGTGAGGACTGTTTGAGGGTTGAGACTTGTCCAGAATCAAATGTCATATGATCCGTAGCATCAGAATCAGTTATCCATGCACTATTAGTAACAAGTGTAGACATATTTAAAGCCTTACCACCATTATCTGTCGTCGCCGCTAATGCCGAGTGTTGTCCAGTAACATCATCCTATGTCTTTGTTTCAACCACTACAGTACTAGAGGTGTTTTTGAAGTTTCTCTTTCACGTATCGCGGTTCTGGTCCCACCATTCTGGATACCCCATAAGTTCATAGCAGCGGCTTTTGGTATGACCGTTTTGATTGCAATGGGTGCATTTGTAGGTGGATTTATCTGCAGCATTAGTGGGTTTAGGCTGGCTTTGAGAAGGCCGATATCGGGTTACCATGGTTAAAGCTTGAGTCCTTTCTGATTCTTCAATCATCTTCGTGAGTTGAATAGATTCATGACGGATCAATGCATATCATGCTTCTAATTTGGGAATAGGATCCTTTCTCAAAATTTCACCACGAACTTGTTCAAATTCACCATCTAATCCAGCAAGAAAAATATGCACCCTTTGTCATTGGACTAATTTTCGATAAGATTCAACATCATTCTCACTTTCCATGATCACTTTATCACGGTGATCTAATTCACCAAAACTATTAGTTAATTCTCAATAATATGTAGAGAGCGTTTGGCCATTTTGTTTGGCCGAAAAAGCCCTCTAATTCAATACAAACACCTGCAATTCATCTGCTCCATCATAAAAGGCTTTAGAAAGAGCTTTCCAGATATCTCGAGCGATGGGTAAACGAATATATCGTTTCATGATTTCTGGAGACATAGTCATCAATAGCCATCTCTTGACTTTTTGATTGTTAGCATACCACTTCTCATACAAATCATCCTCCTCCGTTGGTGGTTAAGAATTACCTCGGATGAATGAAAGTTTCTCTTTCTTTGCAATGTGGATCTCCATAATTTGAGACCACAAATCATAGTTTGTGTCATCGTGTATTATCCTTGCTTTGAACGATGAACCTTCGGATTGAATAACAATGGGAGAAGATTTGGTCCCAGATGTTTCAAAACTTGGATTGGTCATGGTTGAGAGCAAGATTCAAGATTCAAGTAATTCAGGCTTCAAGTTTTGTGGCTCTGATGCGAAGTAGAAATCAAAGATTTTGGTAGAATAATGTTTTCATTCATACTCTTTACATTGTGTGTACATGTATATATACTAGTAGAGCAACCTATCTAGATCCTACAATTACTCTAGATCCTATAATCAAGCATGCAACTATCCCTATAATTAAGCAGACAACTATCCCTATAATTAAGCAGTCATTATCTACAATATAGGAAAGTATTCTCTACAAAATATGAAAGGATCATAAGAAAATCATCCAAATCGCAACAGAGTACTCCTCAAAGCTAGAGCTCCAGAAACACACAAGCTCGTGCCAAATCTTAGAACACCCTATTCGTTGACCAAGAACTCTTCTTGACGATCATTCTTCACGTTCTCAATTATGTTGACAAAATCAAGATCAGATGACTATGCTTACTTAACCCTCTTATTAAAGAATGTTGAACCCGTAGATGCGACAAATGAGATCCCAAAACCCTGCATTATGACTTCAACACCCATGCCATCTACATTAAACAAAATCTTCTTCTAATAAGTCAATAAAGCTCCTAAAGTATCTGAAGGGTTCCCTTACTAGAGTGATATAAAATATCACAAACCTAATCCTTCAGTAACTCTAACCGCATGTGGAGGTCTTATGTGCAATCTTTCTGCATAAAGAAGTACTTGAGGCTTGTGTTCTGTGTAAATTTTATGAGTTTCACCGTAGAGATAGCACCTCCAAAGTATGAATGCAAGCACAAAGCCACGCTCTAAATCATGTGTTAGGTAATTTTTTTATAACTAGTAAAAATTACGTGCTTTGCATGTTATGTATTGATTCGAAAGAAGAATGTTATAAACCTTAGTGAAAAGTACAATTAAAATTAATTAATATGACTTTACAGTTAAACCATAATAAATAAATCATTTGTTAACTGCTGATCAAATACTCGAAAGTATAGAAAGTTCATTGCACAAAATATAGTTTTACTTTCAAACCCAAAAAATGTATACTACCAAATAAATGTGTGAAGTTAATATTGGATAATGGTAGTAAGCGAAATAATGGTAGTAAGCGAAGTAATTTCAATATTGTTAAAAAAATCTAAGTTTTTCACATTATATACATACACATTAGATTAATAATATAAATACAAGCTCAAAAAAGTTCAGCAAGAATAATTTATATTCCAGATCTTTATCGGATAATAAGACTTGTACCAATGGTTATTAGGGGTCAAAATATATCCTGCAGTTTTTTGTTTTTGGTAATGATCTAGTCTATTACTTCCTGTGTCCCAAAAAAAATATGTGATTCAGAGTATCCTTTCTTATTTAATTCTTTTGATTCCAGATTTGAAGTTGCGATCGGATTTATTATATTTCTTTAGTTGTCCCTAAAATATTGATTAGTTTCCAAGTTAAGAGAGATTATAAGGTATTTTTACATATTTACCTTTTGTACACTTTTTTTTATTGTACTTATCTCTCCACATTTAATTCTCCACCAACTCATTTTCTTTTCCTGAACCACTTTCTCCCCCCCCCCCCACTTTCTCTTGGGATAGAATGAAAAACTCATATAACAAGACTCATTTCCTAAATAAGTCTGCAATCAAATATGATCTAATAATTGGGACAAATGGAATATAATTTTCATGTATCTCTTATTTTAATAGTAAAACACAAAGCAAGTTGTTCTTCAACTTTTTCAATCTTAAGTTTCAATGTTCGAACACAATTTGTCTAAAACTATGGTTATTCTTAATTATACTTTTTTTTTCTACTTTTCAGTAAAAAAATCTATAGTATACTCTAAATTTCAGATTAATTTTACGCTACACCCCATACTTAGGGGTCAGTGGTACCCAGCACCCCAGTGTTTTAAAATTAGCACCCAACACCAAAATTTTGAAAATCTTGATTTCTAGCACCAAATAACGGTTAAAATGGCCTTTGATCACACGTATGTTAAATTTTTGGACAAAATAGTCTCGTTGTCCTTTACAAATGACATGGTGTCCATGTCATTTCCACGTGATCAATTCCTCACTCAATCTATCCCCTTGGACTCACTTGATTATCTTCCTCCCCCACCTTCACCAGTCACCCCACCCACTCATTTCTACCACCACCCTTGCCGAGCACACTACGGCCACCAACCTGAAAAATCTGTTGCCACAACTTACCTACAACCAAACCCCCCACGGCCACCAACCTACAAATCCTCACCTCCATCACGACCTGAAAACCCACCACCGCTAGCTGCTGACCCTAGCAACCCGCAATCACACCCACCCACCATATGTGACCACTCCACCCATCTACCACCGAGTTCTTTCTGATTACCCCGCTAACCAGCC
The DNA here is from genome assembly GCA_033070095.1 of Escallonia herrerae. NCBI lineage: Eukaryota > Viridiplantae > Streptophyta > Magnoliopsida > Escalloniales > Escalloniaceae > Escallonia > Escallonia herrerae. Next base: position 61,060 of record JAVXUP010002545.1, on the reverse strand, counting down.
ATCACCCACCATCATTGTGGTGCCACTAGTAAGCCACAGATCTGCATCCCAGTGGTGCTGATATGTTTTGGGTGAGGCGGCAGCGTTGATGCAAAGAGACTGGCGATGAATGATTGGGTTCGCCGGCAACTATCGTGATTCTGTCATTTTAGCATATTTTAAATCAGTGGTGCTGGGTCTTGGGTCATGGATTTGGGCCCTAACAGTGATTGGGGTTGTGATTTAGTGGTGGTGATGGTTGGGTGGTTGTGGGTCAAAAGTAATGGTCCGAATCAGTGGTACTGTTGGTGTTGGTTTGGTGATGGATTAAAAGTTTTGGAGGTAGTGGTGGTTAGGGAGATTACCGGTGGTAGTAAAGGTGGTCCGGTGTAAGGTTGTTACGACCGTGATGCGGTGTCGCCGGAGTAAAGCAGTGATGGGGCTTAAGAAGGGCTGTGTTGTCGGTGGGGCTAAGGGAGGGTATATGGGAGGGCCAGGGTTGTAGGAGGGACTGAGGAAGGGGTTGTGGACGAGGCATAGGTGGTAACACAATGGGGAGTGGGGCTTAGTGTATGTTGGTAGCAGTGACAGAGGTTTGGCGTGGGGCAGGGAGGGGGCAAGACGGGGTAGGGTGGGTCGTGGGATTAGGAAGATGATTAGTCAAGGAGAAAGAAAGGGTGAGGAAATGATGTGGAGGACCTTGTGTTAATTATTGCTCTCATTTGGAGCTGATGTGGATGAAAGGTGGATTTAACTGGTAAAAAGACCATTTTAGCCTTTAAAAAGTAACAGACGTATGGTCAAACGCTAGTTTGACCTTCATTTGGTATTGGATACCAAGATTTTAAACATTTTGGTGTTGGGTGCCAAAACTAAAACTATCGGGTGCTGGGGTGCAACTGACCTCTAAGTATGGGGTGTAGCGTAAAATTAATCCCTAAATTTCTCTTCATAGTGTACTCTAAAGCTCTCTTTTATTCTTATCTAGCATGACCTTGTTCGTCTTAGTAGTACAATAAGGACTTTTATTTTTAACACAGTCTTACATGATAATACCAAACTTACTCATCTAAAAAGGCTATAAACATGTCTACATGTTTGTGTCTTTTTGAAATCTATACCACAAAGTAAATGTGTAAAGTTGATTTCAGATAATGGTAATAAACTAAGTAATTTCAATAATGTTCACAAACCTACATTTTTCACCCTATATTTTTACATACGATATACAGGTTTAATATAAATGCAAATCATTCATCAAGAATAATTTATAACCCAGATCATTCATCAAATAAAGACCTATATCATTAAAATAAAAAGGAAAAAAATATTACATATGGCATAAGGTTTTGAGAGTTAAGAAAATTATAGAGTTAATTGCACCCATGGCCTTGAAGTTGGGGTAAATTAAACGTGTGTCCATTAGGTGGAGCAAATAGTACTTATGTCCGTTGACCGAACGAAAATACTGAAAGATGAAAAGACCAGAATGCCCATCACTTAGGAATGCAGTTCTTCAAACGTCAGCCCCGTCCAGTTATCTCACCATACAGTCCCACCCGCACCACCACCATTATCCCTTTACACTTTTTCAGCTTAACAGGAACACAGACAACACAAAATCACGCGCTCCCACCCATACACCCCCTACAATCGGCCACAACCACAGCCACAATCATATCCACCATCATCTTGTTCTTCAGTTTTCTCACATTTCTTTAGCCTTCTCACACCAATTGATTGTCACAGCTTTCTCACTCCAATCACTGCAATTCAACAAACCAAATGAACAAAAATAAAATTTTGAATTTGGGGTAAAAATCTGGAAGAAGATGTATAAGATTCTTTTTTGCATCAAACTACTACCCAACAGCACTGTAGCCGCCGCCATTAACCACCACTAGAGCAGCCTTTCACCACTAATTAGTCAACCACTGCATCCAATTAGCCCACCACCTATTCAATTCATCCACCGCCACCAAACGGCACACCACTGCCCCAAATTGACCCTCCACAACCACAATCACCATCAATCAACCTTTCAGGACCCACGGCACCTTTAGTTAACATGCCTACACACACACTCAACTAATGTTACAGATTTATGACTGATTTGACGGCTTTGAAATTTTTATATTTGTGCTACTGTTGAGGACGTTTACGGCGGTGGAGGCAGTCGGACGGGGTGGGATAACGTAGAGGCCGACTTTCGCCGGCACACGTGTAACACCCTGATACTTTTTCAGATTTATTTAAAAAACTTAGCAGCAAATAGATTTTTTTAGAGCCGACATTATTATGTAGCCACTTTTAGCGGTAGTTAGTGAAGCGATGTTCGCGTATCAACCCATTAAAATTTTCCTAGTGCATTATTCTATCGTAAATAGTTCTTTTGGACTATTTCGTTATAATAAAAAGTGCGGCCAAGCAATGCCAAGGCAGCCTAGGCTGGCAAGGCCACGCCCAAGCAAGCAGCCACTTCCAAGCATGACCGAGCAAGACAAGGCCAAGCAAGGCCGAGGTTGTGATACATTTTTAACAACTAACAAAACTTTAGGGGGTTTTTGATAATTGTCTTTCTAGGGTTTTATATATATATATATATATATATATATATATATATATATATCTTATTGAGCAGCCGTCCCCCACATCGTATTCTCTGGTTTTACCACAGCTGAGAGAGAGAAAGCGAGATACAGAGAGAGTAAAGATCGAGGGGAAGATCGAGGGGAAGATTTTTTCGGCGAGTTGCGAGGAGTTTTTCTGGTGAGTCTTCAAGCCTTCTTTTTTTTTTCTCTAAGTTAATCAAGGGTTATGTTGGTTGTTAGATGGGTTTGGTTGTGAGAGAAAGGGGCTGCCGCTAAGCAGTGTGTACGTGGAGGTGTACGTGGGTAGAGAGAGAGACAGCTCTGAAGTGGATTGAATGATCTTATGTATGTGGGCGTGATCGTGAAGATCTGTGTGAATTGGTGTTATGGGTGGACTGCCCAGCATGGATACATATGTTTTTGGGTGGTTTATTATGTGTTTTGGGTGTAAAGTGTGGTTGTATGTGTAAGGGGAAAGGGGGGAACCCACTGTGCAATGTGTGTATGTTTGGGTGTGTGAATGTAGGAGAAAATAAGGATAAGGGAAAGGGAGAAGCAGCAACAGGGAGCTGTTGTGCCGTGTTGGGAGAGTGTGTGTGTGTGTAGGTGTGGTTGCAAGAACGTGGGTGTGTAACTGCTGGGCACATGAGTGTGTGTGAGTATGAGTATGTGTTTTTGTGTTGTGTATGGGTACGAGTGTGTGTATAATGTGGAAAACAAGAGAATACCCACTGCCCAGTGGGTGTGGGTAGAAATAAGGTGTTTGTGGTTGTTTTTTTTTTTTAAATGTGAAGAGAGGGGTGAAACCATGGAAGAAATGGGTATGAGAGTGCATTTGTGGTGAGTGTTTATATATAAATGTGTGTGTAAGTAAAAATGAAAGAAGAAGAGGGAGACCCACTGCCACGAGGCAGTAGGTGTGTGAAGTGATATAAGTGGTATTGCATGGACTATGTGAGTGGCATGGGTGTGTATTTCTATGTGAGCGTGTGTGTGTGTGTGTGTGTGTGTGTGTGAGAGAGAGAGAGAGAGAGAGAGAGAGAGAGGTGATGCTGCCTTGGAGGGGACTGTGTGTGTGCAAGAGAAATGGCTGGTATATGTCTGAAAGGGCAAGGAAAGGGGTACTGCCATAAGGCAGGTGATGTGGTATGTGTGTTTTGTATCTGCTCTCTTGTGTGTAAACTGGGTGTTTATATGTGTGTAGTTTAATAGGTGGGTGGTGTGTTGGAGTAAGTACAAGGGGAAGGGAAGGGAAAGGAAAGGGGAAGAGAGTAACAGCACTGTTGCGGTGCCGTGGGTGTGCATTTTGTGAGGAAGATGGGTGAATTATTGGTATTGGGTTAGCATTAAGTACGGCACGAGCATTCGATAGTATACGGTGATTATTAGAACGTAAAACTTTATAATATAATGTATTAGGCCATATTGCATTTTGTGAGGAAGATGAGTGAATTATTAATTTTCTGAAATCGTATGTATTCTAATATTTTCGGCAAGTTCAGAATTATAAAATTCTTTTGAGCCTATTAGACTCATGAAAATGTTTTGCACAAAAATTAGTGTAATGTTTTTACAGTATAAGAAAGTTCAGTAAAAATTTGGTAATTTTTGAAAATGATTTATTGTCATTTTCTGTATCGCATTAAATTTAGCAAAACAAAAAATAAAGAAATAATTTCAGTGCCTTTTAAATTCTGATTTTTATTTCTATAATATTCATACATATATTAAGCCTTTTATAAAAACTATGATTATTTATTTTCAGCTACAAGCAATGATGGAAATTTATTGGTTTGTAGTGCATTTAGAGAAATTATTTTAATTCAAAAAATTCAAAATTTCAAAAAATTAATATTATGACTTTTTATAACTGTTTAAGCAATAAAAGTGTTTTATTATAATTTATTATGAATTTTGGATTATCGTTACGCATTAAGGAGTGTACGGGGTTATTGATTAGGTTGGTTGTGTGTGGGAACCGCTTTAAGTTGCGCGATTTCTAAGTTAGAAGTGAGCATGTGGTGGGTAGTTGATATTAAGTTTTATAGTATTGTAGTATAGATTGTATTCTAACAAATGGATTGCCAACCTAAGTTTATTCGGATATTATTAATCGAGGTTTGGTAACATTTCTTAGCATGGATCGAGATAAAGAATTTCTATCCGAAATCCAGTTTTCTCTATTTGTCCTCATAAATATTTTTCTGAATTGTAATCAAAAGTTCTTTGAACTCCGTTTATGGTTGAAATGTGCATCGGTTGCCTTTAATGCCCTATTTTGAGCCTTACACGTTTATTAGAAATCACATTTGATGCTCTGTGTTTATTTCTCATTGTGTATTGATTTAATCATTATATTATCGTTTGTTGTCCTTCTGTTAAATTGACATGAGATTCTGCATTGGTGTGTTTTAGCGGGAGTTGGTGTGGGCTAGTACCTTGACGGATTAGCCAGTGTGTTGGTGTGGGCTAGTACATTGACGGAATAGCCGGTGTATTGGTGTGGGCTAGTGACTTGATGGACTAGCGGGTGTAAAGTGTTAGTGAGCATTACCTTTGTGGCTTTGTTAAGTGATTACCCTGCACTGTCTGTGTGGCTCTGCATTTACTCTTGTTCAATATTATTCATGATTGTTTGCAACGTATCTGAATATCATATTGATATCTGATCGAACTAGTTATGATTCTTTTGAAATTTTTGAAAAATTATCATTTAATTGTATCTGTGAACTTTTCGTAATTTCTCTGTTTGAACGACCTTACTGATCTCTCAAAAGCTCACTCTCCTTTGACTTTCTTTCCGCAGGTAATAAGCAGCGTTAAGCTGCCAAATAAGGATTAGAGCCGAGCGAGCCGAAGCATTTGAATTTAAGTTTAGCATTGATCATTAGAATCCCTGCGTGGGTGAATAGTATTATTTAATTTTTCTTAGACTTAGATTTGATATTTCAATTATGACAGTTGATTTAGAGTATGGTTTGATTGACGTTTAGTTGCTCTGACAGCTTGTTACATTATTTATTGAGGTAGAGGAGATTATTGTCTTAGTGAATTGATCGATTGAGTGTCTAGCGTTTCGAAAAATTTTGGGATGTTACAACAGGGAGTAGCCAAGTAGGGCTGAGCCAATTTACCAACTTTCAAGCTGAGTGCTTGTTGAGGAAGGTCTGGCAGTGACGTGGCGGGATAATTAGGGTTGAACCCCTAATTTAAATAATTAGGATTTGTAAATTTTTATATGTTTTATACATTGTAGATACAAAATGAGGGCATTATTAACTTTAAAAAAATACAAATTCGTGACACAAGTAAAAATATATATTTTCTTAATGGATCAATACGACTTTACTTTTTAAATGTAGTATCATTGATCGTAATTTCACCCTAACCTCTGAAACATGGATTATTTTGATGGTCGTAAATTTTAAGGTTATGTTTTGATAGGATTTTCCTTAAAGGTGAACAGAGTCTTAGCATCATCTATAAGATTGGGTTAGATCGCCTCCCACATTTTTGTCACTTAAAGGTGTATTAGTGAACTTTTAACCTTTTTTATAGAATATTGTTCATATTTAGCCAAAAATATTTTAGTTTAGTTTCACCTTCTTAAAAGTAAAAAATACATTTAATTATTGTAAACCTTTGGTATGTTCAATGAAAAAATGTTTAGCCATTTTAATTCCTTGAGATTATTTATATATTAGGGATAGATTCCTACTTGTTTTCGTTATATTCATAGTCTTTTATCATTAGAATATGCGTTCATGAACCTCTTTAGTGTTAAAATGTTTGAAATTAGCCAAAACGGTCGTAATTTAGCATCACCTTTTAAAAAGTCAAGATACTTAGAAAAAATTTAAACTTAAAAAGAATAGTTTAAGAAAAAAATATTTAATTTTTTAACACTTGCGTATCAAAACTTGAGAGTTTCCAAGATAAAAAAAATTATTGATCATTTGAACCGAAATAAATTGGAGTCTTTATTAATTGGATTTTATCTAATCATATCACTTATAAGAATGAAATATATGAAGAAAATAGCTATATAAAGAACATGTTGTCATGTAAATATATAATAACTCAGGATATTGTGGATCATAGAAAGACGATAATCATATGAATGATATGTTGTCATGCAAATTAGGGTATTCCTATAACTCTGATAAGAATATAGGATTATGTACTTGTCACAAATTCAACTTATAATCAGGAGCCAAATTGTATGATCTAGCGGTTGTTATGCATTTAAAATTTTTATAAGGTCCAGTTTTACGATAGCTTTCTTAGACCAATATGTCCGTAATTAAAATTGAGAATTAAGCTTTAGTTATATGATAGTTTTAATGTATGAATATGTTTGCATTGAAATATATACATGCATAATATTAAATTTGTAGCATACACATGAACATACAAATATGTAATGCAAAATTAAAAAAAAAAGATTAGGTTTCTGACAAAATATTCAATTTCATTTATGTAGATTATGTTTATCCTTAAAGGCTACAGACAATACTATTCTCTGCAAGTTATTTTTATCAATCAAAAATTGATAGAGAGGATGTAGCAGCTCTGAGGTATTTAGCTTTAATCAAAGAGCATGCTGGAGTTCAAGTGTGATTTTATACATTTTCATACGATTCTTTGCGTTAAAAGACAAAAAAATGTTTAGTCCTAACTAAACGATAGATTCATAAGTAATTATTCTAAGGAACAATGCTCGATAACAACACTCTAATTCAAAATGGCTATTTGATAGAGAAAAAAGTTTCAAATAAAAATATCCCTAATCAACACTAATTTTGTATGAAGACTTCAGTTTAAAAACGGCATCTTAAGAAAGAAAGAAAAAAGGATAGGCCATTTAACTCTAGTCAGGATTACATATGGATATAGAAAATCCTAAAAGACTCCAATTTTATAATAGCTTCCTTATACCAATGTTTAAATACTCAAAATCTAGAATTAAACTTTAGGTTTATGATAGTTTCAATATACTAATATGTTTGTATTGAAATCTATATACATGAAAAAAATTAAAATTTGTAGCATATGCATCAACATACAAATATGAAATAAAAAATTAAAAAAGATTGAGTTTCTGACAAAATGTTCAATTTAGTTTAGATATATTACATTTCTCAAAAATGCTATAGAAAACTTTGTTCTCTGCAAGTTATTTTTTTTAATCAAATATGATAAAGAAAATATAATAATTCTGAGGTAGTTTAGTTTTAATGTGAATGAAATGATAGAGAAGATGTAATAATTCTGAGTTAGTTTAGTTTTAATGTGATGGAGGCAGTAGGATTTTATAGGAATTTTTTCAATAATTAGAAAGCATGCAGGAGTTTAAGGGCGATTTTATAAGATTTTCATAGGGCTTCTTCTTCTTTTTTGTTTTCTCTTTCAATAAAAGTTTCTTTTAATAAAAGTCAAAACAACCCTTTACTCTAACAAAAGTATATATATATATATATATATATATATATATATATATTCCAATAAGATATTTCAAAGAAAGAGGCTTGATATCATATGAAAAATAAAAAAACACTCTTATTTTTTAATCACACGCTTATTAAAAATAGGTATTTAATGAAAAAAAAAGTTTAAATCAATAGTCAAAATAATCATTTGCTCTAACCAAAGCATATATCCCAACAAGGGTATTTTAAGAAAAGAGATTTCATATCTTATGAGAAGCCCAAAAATTCTCTCATTTTTAAATAACACTCTAATTTAAAAGGGAGGGGGGGGGGGGGTTTAATAGGAAATTATAAGATTTTCATAGGGTTTCTTCTTTTTCTTTTTTTTCTCTTTCAATAAAAGTTATAACAACCTTTTACTCTAACAAAAGCATATATATTCCAATAAAGATATTTCAAAGAAAGAGGCTTGATATCATATGAAGAGTAAAAAATAGCCTTATTTTTAATCACACTCTTATTAAAAATAGGTATTTAATGAAAAAAAAGTTAAAGTCAAAATAATCTTTAGCTCTAACCAAAGCATATATCCCAACAAGGGTATTTTAAGGAAAGAGGTTATCATTTGAGAAGCCCAAAAAATTTCTTATTTTAAATAACACTCTAATTTATTTATTTTTTGTTAAGAGGAGAAATATATTATAATAAAATAACACTCTAATTTAAAAGGGGTGTTTAATGGGAAAAAAATTATTATAAGTCGAAAACACCCTTACTTGTCCTTAACCTTTTATGAAAAAATCATTTAGAAAAGGGTATTTTAAGGAAAGAAAAGATTAGTCATTTAAGCTCATACGTACTTTTATATATGTAGAGATATAGATTATGTAGCTGACGAGATGCATAGGCTATCAGTACCCCGTTTTGCTTCAACACACAACCCAAGCCCCTTCCGAAGTGAGGATCACTCTAAATAACAAATCCACCTGAATTGAATGCAAGAACAAGTGTTGATGCTAAAACTAACCACTTCTTCAGCTCCTAAAAACATCTTTGACCTCAATTTTTTTTAATATTCTTCAATGTCAAACAAAACCAGCAGTGTGGCTATCTTGGGGAAGCCTTCAAAAAAAGTTGCTAATATACTCAACTAACCCCATAAAGCTACATAACCCTAACACAAACGTTGATCTTTCCCGGTTCACAACCGCTTCAAACCTTAGTAGGATTCACAAATACCCCATTGTTAGTTACTAGATGACCCATGAAGGATAATTGTTCTAACCAGAATTCAAACTTTTTGAACTTGGCATAGAGTTTTTTGTTCCCTCAAAATCTTCAAAACTAGAGTCAAATGCTTTTTATGCTCCTCCCCATTCCTGGAATAAACCAAGATATAAACTATGAAAACAATCACAAATTGAACACCATGTGCATGAGGCCCATAAATGCAGCATGATCGTTTGTTAAACCAAGAGGAATCACCACTTTGACTTACCAATTTCTATGAGCACTTACCCATCACACCAGATACTAAAATAATCGCCATGCATTTAATGAGCACTCTGATATGTCCAATCGATCTAGCTCAAACTATTACCTAATCCATCATAGAAAATGATTTCATTAAAAGGACTCATAAACTAATTCTAGACACATATTTTGCACATCCATCAAAGTTTAAGTGTCTAAGTTACCACATGACTTACATCTCACAATAACAACCTTTACTGTCTATTAGTACAACTTGATGGAACAACTCAAAGACACCCAATAGTCATAATATCCTTTGATCATCCTCTTGGCCAACGCTTAAAATCTTTGAATGCTGAAAGCAAGTATCATGTGGTCTACTATTGTGTACTCGACCCAATCTCAATCTTAGGTTGAAACATCCAATATATTGTTAATACCTAATCAGCATTTGCAAAGTCTAATTGTAACACCCCCGAATTTTCAGAGCGTTAACCGATCAATCGATTCAATCCTCAAATATCTAATCGACTTAATACCACTAAAGAAACCCAATAGCATCCATATCAAAACTCTACAATAACTCAATTGCCTTAGCAAACCGCTCTCATCACCAAGCAAATGTAAAGCACTTAATTTATTAAATTACACAATGGTTCCCTAACAAGCCTTAAATAAACAAATAATGGAAAACATAAACTTTTCTAAAATTCAAGCTTGTTCGTCCCGAAATCTTACTAACGGTTATTTCCTGCAGAAGGGAACATAAAAATGGAGTGAGCTTTTGGGAGCTCAGTAAGGTCGCTCAAAATTCAGAAAAACGGATTTCGAATGATTGACAGATTATTTCAAAGGCAATGAGGAAGAGATTCGACTCTCTACCTTAAATCAGATATCAACAAAAACAATTCAACTACACTGTATACAATGCAGATGATATTGACATGAGTAAATTTGCAAGGCCACACAGGCAGTGCGGGGAAACACTTAGCAAAGCCACACAGGCAGTGCAGGGTAATCACTTAGCAAAGCCACAAAGGCGATGCTCAATAACACTGTTGTTACATATGCATATGAACACTAGTTAGACCCTCAAGGTACTAGCATCTCCCGACAATAACAGACCATCCTTATATCACCCCCGATACAGACCATCCTTATAACTCCTCAATACACTAACTCATGTCAATATGCAAAATGCAATAACCGATGAATCAATGATAAATTTGATGCATAATGAGAAATAAATACACAGCATCGAAAAGGAATTTCAATAAACATATAAGGCTCAAAGCGAGGTATTAATGGCAATCGATGCAATTCCATCACAAATATAAGTGAGACCAATGAAAACGTCAATAACAATCAAGAAAGAATATTATGATATCAATAGATGTAATAGGGTTTCGGAAGAAATCCCTTACCTCAATCCAAAAAAATGCGCTCGCCGCTATTCAACCTCGTAAAAATCTCGAATTAACCTAAATTGACAGATTAATTATTAGAACACAACCTAGCATCACAAACAATTAATCTAATACTAATTCTTAATTGTTTCTCACTCCGACACTCTTAATAAAAACAAAAACGAATCGGACCCCTCAAACGGCTAAACTTAACAGATAACCCTGCACTCTCTATAACGCATTAATACACGTTAAAATTTACAATAAATTCTTATAAAATATCTTTATATGTTAAAACAGCACAACAAGTTACAATATAAATTTTTTGGATTTTTCAATATTTTTGAATTAAAAACAATTTTCTTAAATACCAAAAAAGGACCAAAATAAAAAGTAATTCTTCTAGCTCAAATAAAAGCCCCATAATTTTCATGAAAGCTTCAAAGCATATAAGAAAAATACTGAAATTGAAATTAAGATTTAAAATTGCCGAAATTATTTTAAAATCATTCGTTTTGTCAAATCAAATGCGATACATGTTAAGGTACTAAATCAACTCAGAAATTTACGAAACTTTAACTGAGTTGTATTTTTGCTATAGAAACATTGCTGTAATTTGTCCAAAATTTAATATTAATTTTAAAGGATCAAAACAAATTTTAGGACAACTACACTTGCAAATATATTAAAAATACCAAACTATATCAGAAAAATATGAAAAGTTTACGGTAATTCTAATATTGTCCTAAGAACCTTCACGTAAAGTTTCAGCATTTTTGGACAATGGTACAGTGCCCAGCAGTCACGTGGTACAACTGTGAAAGCACAGTTTACCGCCTTAATGCACAAACCCATTGCTGTGTACCCCGCTTCTTCTTCCTTAGCAGTCCTGTGCAAACCCAGAACTCTCACTCCTCACGTCAACCACTCAATGCAGCCCCTCTCCTTTACCTTGCAGACCTTTACAAAACACACGCACACACATCCCATCTCCTCCCATCCTTTCTATAAACCCACTTCACAAACAAAAACATACACACACACACACACAGTTTATGGCTGGACGCACGGCAGCCCATTTTCAGCTTCTATGTACCACTCCCTCTCATATTCACCACTACACACAGCTGCACATACTTTTCGGCACCTTTTCTACGCATAACATCTCACTGTTTCACAACATACAGCACACACAAAAGACACCCACGGTACCCATTTCACCCGATTCTAATTCGGTCCCTTTCCTTCTCTTCTCTTTTTAAGACCCATTTCATATATAACACTATCAAAGCTATAATAGCTTCTCTTGCCCAATTCACACCGGTACATGCATAAACGCCTTTTTTTTTCATGGTTGTTCCGCTCCCCGTAATGGCTGCTTTCACACAAACATATACACATACCCATCACATGTTCACGCAACATATATTTTCACGCACTTACTGCACCTCGGCAGCCACCATGGCTTCTCCCTCATGGTTTTCGTCTCTAAATCCCAGCCCTTCATGGCTGCTGCTGCTTCTACCCCTTGCCCCCGAAACACACACCCAAAAACCCACACAAAGGTCCCAGCACACAGCCGCAAACAACGACAGCACTCACAACCATTGCAGCCACACATTGTATACATATGCAACAATATACACACCAATACACTAAATAAATCTCAAGAGGGCTTACCAAAAATTTGCTACTGTTGGCGAAATCCTTGTTGGCAAGACCGTCGTTCTCCTTTTCTCATGAGCCCTTCTGTTTCTTCCTCTCTCTCTCTCTCTCTCTCTTTCTCTTCTCTCTTCTCTCTCTCCCCGTTTCTTCTTCTCTCGATCTGTAACCGAAAGAGCAAGTAAGTCTGCTCCTTTTCTTTGGTAACCAAAAATCTCACTTAAATAAAATCAGATTTTGTTAAAGTCGTTTAATTGTTCAATACTCTAACCTGTAAACTTAATTATTTTAGTGAAAAGTCGCTGAAGGTTGCTGTTAAAAAATAACGATGCTAAAAAATGTCGCTAAAGTTAACAAAAATATTGCTCATCAATATTTCGCTAAAGGTCAAATAAATAAATAATTTTTTTTAACCGTAAAACTAACCTTAGATTTTGGGGTGTTACACCAATCTTCACGACAGACTATCTTAGGCTTAACAGTCTACAAAATTTCATACCTAGGCCCTGATATCAAACTGTAAAGCAACCAACTTTAGAAGTCGTTACTAAAATTCAAGGTCTTAAAGTGAAATATATTCCACCATATCTTCAGTTACACTGAGTATAGAACACAAGATCTAATCTATTAGCGATGAAATGTCTTCATAAGATAAAGACCTAGATAGAATCATGGCTAAATCTAATTACAAATTCTAGTTCCAAATCAAATTACTCAGATCCCAATAAAGTTCTCAAAGGTAAATAAATTGTTCAATTACACTAATAATACGAATGCTCAAAACTTTGAAAGTATGCCAGAGCCTCTAATTACCTCTTTCACCTATGGTAAGTGATAAAGCAAACGGATAGGGTGAGCTTAACTAGCCTAGTAGGAAGGAACAAAACAGGGATCCCAAAAAGAATGATAGAATAATCTAATGTCATGAACAAAACCAAAAACATGACGAGTAAGTGACAGCTAAATGGCAAATATACGAATAAGACGGAGCAAATATGCAAACTGATGATTAAGTAGTCCCGAGGGTCCAAATTGAACACAAAACCGGAAGATACGAAACTCATACCGATAGCTTAATAGTCGTTGTTCACAGTGCTATCCAAAAGTCACTAGAAGTGACTATAAAAATCACTAGGTGAGTACAAATTAAAAGTCACCAGGTGACTACATAAGTCTCAAAAATAATTTTCCTTTTGGTAAAGGGGGTTCACCTTAATGATCATAACCAAATACAGAGTACTAAACAAATAAGGAATTAGGACGGGATAAGGAGATTCAAATCTAACCAATTGAATCTCATAGAACTATGGTATAACAAGGCAGCGTCAATGTTAGTTGTAGATGGGCAAAGCAGTTCAAAAATAACAACTTTCAGCAGTGACCAACATTGTTTAAAGACAATTTCGACACAGAAAATAGGAATTTATGATAAAATATAAAACATAAACGGCACCTTAAATTCTAACCCAATCGAAGCCTAAACAAAAATTAATAATACTAACCTTTAATCTAGAGAAAATCTAGGGCTCAAAATTAAATGCAACTATGTAAACAAAAGTTTCAGTATAATAACACTTGCCTTATTAACGAATTAGGATTGTACTGAGGAGCTCAACTTATGTCTTCTGGCCTCTCACGCCTAAGGGGAGAAGAAGAAGAACCAAATGGGGGGCTGAAAAATCCCAATTGTAATGTTATACGAAACACAGAAATGAAAATTATGTAAAGAACTCCCATCTTTAGGTACATGCCCAAAGCCCAATAAACTTTCTAATATTATGAAAAGGGCATAAAAACTATTTACTGCTCCCTCCGTCTCAAATTATTTGTTCAGGTTTGACTTGTACGCTTATTTATGATATGAGTATGAGTTTTTCATTCTACCCAGAGAGAGAGGGCCAAAAAAAAGGCTATGAATTGGTAGAGAATTAAATGTGGAGAGAGAAGTAAAATAAAAATATGAAAAAAGACCTACAGAATTTTATGATGCATTTTATGTTACCGGTCAGAACTTAATCACTTGACTTTGATGGAAAAAGTTGACTGCTTTACCCCTTGATAATTGTCTTTGTGTGTGGAATTTGATTTGAAGTTGTTCGGATGATTACGATTATGATGGAAATAGATCTACGACAAAGTATCAAGGCTGTAATGAACTCATTCCTGAAGTGCTCGGTGGTAATGAAAACCGAGTTTAGTTGCCAAAAACACCTAAAAACCTGGAATTCCCAATCTGAAGGGAGGGTTCTGGGACATTTTGGTGGGTTCTGGAAGGAGTCGTGGTTGCAGCCATTACCGACCGGTACACTGCCATTACTGTTTGGAACACTTGAAACTCCATTGAGTGCTCTAGTAAGACTGGGGAATTTTTACAATTTTGGAGGTTTTGTTGTGCTTTATCGTAGTTTTTTGGCATACTAGTAAGGATCACGTACTTTGCACATTCTATAGTAATTCAAAAATAAAAATATTATAAACCTTGATGAAAAATACAATTAAAATTAATTAATACGATCGTTATAATTATATTATATTAAATAAATCAGTTATTAACAGCTAATCAAAGACTTAAAGTAACGGAAAGTTAATTGCCCAGAATATGGTCTTATTAACAGCGGATTAATTTTACGCTACATCCCGTACTTAGGGGTCAGTTGCACCCAGCACCCCGTAGTTCTAAAATTGGCACCCAGCACCAAAAATTTTAAAAACTTGGTATCCAGCACCAATTAACGGTCAAAATGGCCTTTGACCAGACGTCTGTTAACTTTTTAAGGGCAAAATGGTCTTTTTATTTGTTATATCCACCTTTCGTCCACGTCAGCTCCAAATGTCCCCAATAATTAACATCAGACCCTCCACGTCATTTCCTCACCTTTTTTCTCTCCCAACTATTCATTTTCCCTACCAATATCGAAATGCGCGGCCACCTCCTCCAACCGAAACCACTGCCTGACGAGCCATCGTCTCTAACTGAAGCCATTGCCTGGTGTACCACCATCCCTGCCAACACTCTCTCCATCATCACGACCCACCACCGTCGACCACCCACGACCAGCCATAACTACCCACAACCACCAATCCTGAAACCCACGGCAGCCCCTCTAATTGAATCGCGGCCACCAATGCCTATCGTTGATGACCGCCGCCTCTGCCACAAATCCCTCACCCACGACCACCAATCCCTCCCTCACCCACGGTCACCACCTCAAACCAAATGACGACCACCAATAACCGGCATTCGACCAACGGTGACCATTCAATGAGCCATTATCGCCTCCAATCGAACGACCATCAGACACTCCCCCTGCCTACCGCGTAATCACAACATACCCAATCACCCGATCACGCGATCTCCCCATCGATCTCTGGCGAGCCCAATCAGCCACTGCACAACATCATCACCACATAATCAGTGGTCCAAATCGAGGGTGAGAGTGACAGGTCAGGCTAGGTGAAGAGGGTGTGGGGCCAAGCTAGACACCAAAGGAAACGGCGACGCTAGAGGAGGGTTCTTGGTGCACGGTGGTTGGGGGCACTGAGAGAAATAGAGAAGAGAGAGAGAGAGAGAGGAAACAGAGAGAAAATGGGGAAGAGAGAAATGATGTTGGGCTTAGGGGGTTGGAGTTGACTAGGATTTCATGGATGAAAAGACCATTTTGCCCTTAAAAGTTAACAGACGTCTGGTCAAAGGCCATTTTGACCGTCAATTGGTGCTGGATACCAAGTTTTTTAAATTTTTGGTGCTGGGTGCCAATTTTAGAACTACGGGGTGCTGGGTACCAATTTTAGAACTACGGGGTGCTGGGTGCAACTGACCCCTAAGTATAGGGTGTAGCATAAAATTAATCCTATTAATAGCTAATCAAATACTTAATTGCCCAGGATATGGTATTTTTGTCACATCATGTTGCCGTTGAAAGAAATCATGATTGTTTTATACTATATGTTATTTTCTAAGGTACACTGATACTGTAATCAAGTTAAAAGATCTTCCACAAATATCTAACTCTTAATGGAACGTTACAAGTTTGATATTACAGTTATAAAAGCGAAAAAAGTGTTTTGCAGGCAATTAACTTCCATTTCTTATAATGTATTTATATGGCATGTATATAAGTATAAGAAGCAAAATTAAGGATAAGTTTGAATTATACATTCATAGTAACAAAAGTTTAAAATTTTGCCCACAAAAGATTGTCGAAAATAAAGTGTTTAACGGGAAGGAGTTGTGACTAATAAATGTACAACAAAGTTTTTAAACGAAAGGAATTAGGAGCTTAAGTTTTGCATCTTTAAAATTCAGAATCAAATAAACTCAACAGATCTAGCAGGATACATATGAAGACTCAATTGCTTAGGTAACAAATCCAGTAACCATAGCTTTTAAGGATCTTTTTAAAGTTTTATATCGTTCACTTTTAGAGATTTAGCCATTTTTCCTGCAAGAATAACCACTAAAGTCCGAAATATCATCACATAGGACTTCTAATATTATTCATTATCCATTTTGTTTCTTTACAGTGATGGTTATTTCTTGTAACGATGATTGTTGTATGTCAAATAACCCCCACAGTTATTATTATTTTGTTTTGGTATTGATCTAGTCTAATGAAGTATAATTTACATATATCACTTATTTGGAGATTAAGGAACAAAATAAGCCATTTATTCAAATTTTTCTAACTCAAGTTTCAAATTGTAGAGTACAACTTGTTTAAAACTATACTTAACCTCAATGTTGCAAATAATGGTATTTCAATTACTCTAATATGAACATAGGATCATTTACTTGTCACGAACTCATATTATAATTAAGAGCAGAATAGTATGATGCAACAATTTTTATGCATTTAAAAACTTCTAAGAAAACTCTAGTTTTATTATAGCTTTCTTATACTAATATATCTGTATTTAAAATCTAGAATTAAACTTCAAATTTACGATTCTATCAATGTATTAATATGTTTGCATTGAAATATACATATATGCACAATAATTCAAATATGTAGAATATGCATCAACATGTAAATATAAAATACAAAATAAAAAGGGTTTAAGTTTATGAGAAAAATTATTTTTGTGAAGGTATTTTTTTCTTCTTCTAAAAGGCCATAGAAATCTGCAAGTTATTTTCTTTAATCAAACTTGATGGAGAAGATAAAGTAGCTCTAAAGATTTAGTTTTAACGTGAATGGAGGCGGTAGGTTTTGTTAGGAATTGTTTCAGTAATAAAAAATCATGTAAGAGTTCAAAGATGATTTTATGGGATTTTCATAAGGATTTTCTCTCTTTTTTTAAAGTAAAAATCAAAACCCTTAACTCTAACAATATATTTCAATAAGGGTATTTTAACGAAAGAAGCTTGATATCCTATGAGAAGTTAAAACACCCTCATTTTTAATAAGACACTAATTCAAAAAGTATATCTATTGGAGGGAAAAAAAGATTCAAGTCGAAGTACCCCTGATCACTACTAATCTTTTATGAAGAATTCAAATTTAAGAAGGGTAACTTAAGGACAAAAAATATTAGTCATTTAAGCTCATCTGTACTTTCATATATTTATAGACGTAGATATTGATAATACCACCTACGGCATAAGGCTTTTGAAACTTACGGAAATCACAACAACCAACTATTTTACCAAACACAAAATAATACATAACTACATCATAAGAGTTGAAGGCTTAGTCAAACTTGTAAATATCAGACTCGATCCTATGTCGGTAGATTAAAATTTGCAGTCATATGTAAAAGTTATTAGATGTAATAGCCAGTCTATCTTAAAAATATGTGCATATACACAAAAAAAAATAAAAAATAATAATAATAATAATTGGGCTTGAGAACGATTCTCTAAGGAGTAGAGAAAATTAAGGTGGTCATTTCATCCATTTTGATGTTATTAATTTTAAGGTTAAATTTTGATAGGATATTCCTTAAAGGTGAATAGAGAATTTTTAATCTCTTAGTGACCAAATGTTAAAATGTACCTAGACATATTATAATTTCGCTTCACTCTTTTTGAAATTAAAAAAACATCCTTAGTTTTTTCCAAATTGTAAATGCTTAAAAAGGGTATTTCTAAAAGAAAAATATTTAGCCATTTAACCCATTGGGATCATTTTATGCAGTGGGGTTAGATCGATACCCAGTTTTGTTAAATTAATACATGTTCGTATCTTAAAGATGCATTAGTGAACTTTTAACCTCTTTAGAAGTAAATTGTATTAATTTAGCCAAAAATATTATAGTTTAGCCTCACTTTTTTAGAAGTTAAAAAAAATTACCATTTTCGTAAACCTTTTATCTTTAATGAAAAAAATTTAGTCATTTAATCCCTTAAGATTATTTTATGTGTTGGACCAGATCCTTACTCCTTTTGTTTACATTTACTATTTTTTGTTATGGAAAGATACATTAGTGAACTTTAATCTTCTTTAGCAATAAAATATTTAAAGTTAGTAAAAGAGGTTGTAATTTAGTATCATCTTCTTACATGTTATAGGCACCCTCACTATTTAGAAACATTTTAAACTTAAAAAGAGTATTTTAAGAAAATAATGTTCAGTCATTTAACCCCTGCGCATCAAAACCCGAGAGTTTTCATGTAAAAAAAAGATAATTTGAGCTCAAATAAACTGGAGCCATTATCAACTGCTTTCTACTTAATCCTATCATTGTAAGAGTGGAATAGAGATGTCAAAGGGCCGAGCTTGGGCCGGCCCAGCCCAAGCCCAAGCCCATCGGGCCTGCTGTGGGGCAGGGCCAGTGGGGCTGCCAACCGGGCCGGGCCGGGCCTGCCGAAGGCAAACCTAGGCCCAGTCCAGGCCCTGGCCCTAGGCCCAATATCTAGGGCCGGGCTTGGGCCGGGCCCGGGCCCTTTTTTTTTTCTTCTTGTTATTCAATTTTAAATTTCATCTCTAGGCAATATTCACAATTTAACGAACCTAATCTTTATCCTTTTATTTCATTATAAGTAATATACATATATATGTATGTATGTATATACATATTTATTTGTTAGCCATTATATTTTTTATTATATGTTAAACATTTTCATACTCTTCTTGGTGAGCTTTATTAATAAAATCTTAACACATAACAATGCTGTTGGGGGGGGGGGGGGGGGTAAAAGTGGAATTTTGGAAAAGGGGTGGAAGAAAGGGGGGGAAAGCAAAAAATTCAAACAAGTGGTGGGGCCAAAACCGGGCCAGACCCGGGCCAGAACCGGGCCGACTTCGGGCCGGGCCAAACCAGGCCGTTTCCGGGCCGGGCCGGACTTTTTCGCAGAAACTGAAGGCCTGGTCCAGGCCCAGGCCCCAAGCCCGCTTGTGCTGGGCCGCTACTGTTCATGGATGGGGCCGGGCCGGGCCGGGCCAGCCCACGGGCCGCCCGGCCCGTTTGACAACTCTAGAGTGGAATATACAACAATAACCGGATGAAGAATATGTTACCATATAAATATATGATATTCCGGGTTCCAGTGAACCATAGGAAGATAATAACTATATGAAGAAAATTTGATATCATGCAAATAATGGTATTTCAATTACTCTAATATGAACATAGGATTATTTACTTGTCATAAACTCAAATTATAAATAATAGCATAATAGTATGATGTAGCAGTTCTTATGCATTTGAAAGTTTCTAAAAAACTAGTTTTACGATAACTTTCTTATACCAATGTATCCGTAAATAATCCTATGTTCATATTAGAGTAATTGGAATATCCTTATTTGCATGATAACAAATGTAGAATATGCATCAACATACAAATATGAAATACAAAATTAAAAAAGATTGAGTTTCTGACAAAATATTCAATTTAGTCGAGGTGTATTTTGTTTCTTCTAAAAGGCTATAATAATCTGCAAGTTGTGTTTTTTTTAATCAAATTTGATAAAAAAAAATATATATATGAGATAGCTCTAAGGTAATTTAGTTTTAAAGTGAATGGAGGCGGTAAGTTTCATGCAGAAGTTCAACATTGATTTTATAGGACTCTCATAGATTAATTTTTTTGCTTAGCAAAAGTTAAAACAACCCTTAACCCTAACAAAATCATATATTCTAATATTGATTGTGTAAGGAAAGAGGCTTAATATCATATGAGAAGTAAAAAATACCATCATTTTTAAAATAACACTCTAGTTAAAAAATGGTATTAACTGAAAAAAGGAATTTAAGTCAAGATACTCTTAATCACTACTAATCTTTTATGAAGATTCAATTTAAGAAGGGTATTTTTTTTTAAAAAAAGATTAATCCGTTAAGCTTATATGTGCTAGAAGTCAAAATAACATTTAACTCTAACAAAAGCATAAATTTTAATAAGGGTATTTTAAGAAAAGAAACTTAATATCCTATTAAGAGTAAAAAAATATCCTCCTTTTTTTTATAACACTCTAATTCAAAGAGGGTATTTAATAGGAAAAAAAACTTTAAGCTGAAAATACCCTTAATTACTACTAATCTTTAATGAAGATTTCAATTTAAGAAGGGTATCTTAAGAAAGAAAAAAAATAGCTATTTAAGTTCATATAAACTAAAAGTCAAAACAACCCTTAACTCTAACAAAAGCATATATTTTAGTAAGGGTATTTTAAAGAAATAGACTTAATATCCTTTGAGAAGTCAAAAATATCCTCATTTTTTAATAATATCGTAACTCAACAAGGGTATTTAATGACAAAAAAAGGTTTAAGTCAAATATACCCTTAATCACTACTGATCTTTTATGAATATTTTAATTTAAGAAGGCTATCTTAAAGAAAAAAATATTAGTCATTTAACTCCATACGTGCTTTTATATATGTATAGATAGATAACTCCAATATAGGTGTAATAGTAGATCCCAAACGGGTTAGATGCGAAGCATAGAATTTCTCAATTCGTACGGAAGGTACTTATTAGAGCGCTTTTTGACCTACTTTATGTGACTAAATCTTTGGAAGTCTACTTTGAGATGGTTTAAGAAAAACTCCTTATATAAAGTATAGCTTGAGATATCCACAAAATACTAAAGGTGAGGTTCAAAACAAGTTTGATAATCTCTGATTATCGTTATTGATACAAAAATTAGGCTCGTGATATGTTGATGCATATCTAATGTAAAAAGCTTTAAAAATTATGTCAAGTGCGGGTTTTGTTTCCTTAAGACGAGGAAAGTATTGTTATTCAAAGTGGATTGTTGTGAAAGTACACCTTAAATTTAACCCCAAACCAGGATAGACATCCATGATGAGCATGAATCATGATCTAACACCCATATCGTAGAACATGCAATAAACAAACTAAATAAATTATATGACAAAGAAATTATACACCTCGAATGACCCCAACATAGATGCGACATTGCAATAATGGACTGTTGAACGACCATCAAATGGAAGCAACTCTAGAAATGTTTTAGTAGCCACCATATCATAGATGTAATATCCCGAATTTTCATACTGTTAATTTTAAATAAATAAAGACAGAAAATCTTCAAAGTATTCAAAAGTCTCCCTACTGGATATTCAGAGCATGTAATGATCTAATCTTTAAGAAACATCTATAAATGCCACACCGACTTAAAATAGTTATATAGTCCAAAATATCTCCTACATGGAGTTCCAAATAAACTCTAAATATTATTTCTAACATGCTATTACTAACTCTGATATAAAACTACTAGCTCTCAATCACACAACTAACTCTATTTTTTATTCCCTTTGCTCATCACCTGAAAGTAAAAAAAAAAATAATAATAATAATAAGGGAGTGAGCCAATCAAGTGCCCATTAAGGTTGTTCAACGGACTAACCAAAAGGAATACAAAAATGTCAAAGAAAACAGACCGAGGTACAAAATTTTAACATAACAGATACAAGACCGAATTTTAAAATGTCAAAATATATCTTTGTACAAAGATAGGCACTAGAGAGTCATTCAGAATAAGGTCTCACATGCCATAACCCACGTTCTAATCCACGTAGGAAAGTCAGAAACAGAAAAATCATGTACATGTGAGATGGCTCACTGGACTAATCGTACTTTCATTCAAAATTAAAGCACCAACATATTACCAAGATGATGCTTACGTTATGCAAAGAAGTACCAAGGTCGTGATCCAGGTACAACTTTCAATCCTAAGGAAACTATGAAATTACTCGGTAAGAGTTCTTTAAAAAAAAGGGGCATACTGACCCTTGCAAAACAGGATAACAAAGGTAAAATTAATTAATTAGTTGTGAATATATATATATATATATATATATATATATATATATATGGGAGCTGATCCGTTGAGAGCGCTAGCAAACTGAGTTAAGTTGCTAGCGCGATCCGACCGTCCACACGTGATCTGTGGACGGCCCAGATCTTTTTTTGCATGTTTTTTAAGTCTGTCAGCTACATTATGTAGCGGACGGTATTTTTGACAAATATACCCCTCAATCCCAATTACATCTGTCCGCCACATTATGTAGCAGACGGTATTTTTGACAAATATACCCCTCAATCTCAATTACATATGTCCGCTACATTATGTAGCGGACTATTTTACTTTCTCAAAAAGAGACATCCGTGTTGTCAGCTCTGGAAAAGAGACAACCAACTTTTATTTTCTCTTTCCCTCTCATCTTCTCTCTTCTGGATGAGCTCCTTCAAAACAGTGGTTCCTTCGGGGTAGTTGGACAGCACCTCCCGTGTCCGGCGATCAAGGGCACAACCATCTTTTCCCCTCATCTCTCATCTTCTCTCTCTCCCTTGTGAGCGTTCAAGTGGCGATCGAGGCCACAACCATTTGAAAACTCTTCCTTCTCTTTCTATCTTGCCGCTTCAAATAGTTATGATGTGCTTTGATTTGGTTGAAATTAGGTTTTTTTTTTAAATCTTTTCGTTTTTGATAAAGGGTGATAGAAATGGAGGAGGTTGAAGACCCTAGAACAAAATGGCAATCTGTTGCCAGCCAATTTCA
Source organism: Escallonia herrerae (assembly GCA_033070095.1). NCBI lineage: Eukaryota > Viridiplantae > Streptophyta > Magnoliopsida > Escalloniales > Escalloniaceae > Escallonia > Escallonia herrerae. Next base: position 37,551 of record JAVXUP010002545.1, on the reverse strand, counting down.
TGAATGGTTCCAGCCTGCAGGTGGATGTGCTAATTGGGTGTGCTCGTTTTGGAGTCTTTTTTACCAATGGAAATCTGTTGCCAGAGAACTTCATGAAGATTTGTTCATCAGGATCAAAGTAAGAAGAGAGAGAAAAAGAAGAAGTCAGAATGAGAGAAGGGAGGGAAAAAGAGAAGACTAGTCCGCTACATAATGTAGCGAACACATTAATGACACAGAAAAAGTCATACTATACAGTGTGGTGGACGAGCCTGTCAGTCGTCCGCGATACTATGTCGCGGACGGCATGGAGGGACAAAAACGTAAAAATTATCGTCTGCGATATTGTGTCGTGGACTACTGACATTTTTAAAAAAAGGCGCGATCTGGACCGTCCATCTTTCAGGATGGACGGCCCAGATCGCGCTAACAAATATTCCATTTTGCTAGCACTATCAAGGGATCAGCTCTATATATACGTGTGTGTGTGTGTGTGTGTGTGTGTGTGTGTGTGTGTGTGTGTAACGGGAGTCAGGCTATCATTACCAGGTAAAAAATGACTCGTGAAATAAAATATGATGTCTCCTTTGGTTAATCATTGACACATTTTGAACTCATGGTAGGAAAGCATTTTACGTAGCGTGTTAATGATATCCTCACACACACACATACACACACACACGAGTCAGGATATCATTAACACGCTATGTATATATATATAAGGAAGTCAGCAGCTTAAAGCTGAATTTGTTGGCAAATCGACACGCAATCCGAAGCAAGAATGAGTCTTTTATGTTGCCTAGCCTGCTAGTCGGGCCAAAACTCTTCTGTCATCCCAGCTGCTCAATCAATTCATGGAAGGTGGTTTTGCTCGCCCTTAGGTTAGACATAAGTAAGGCTTTTGATAGGATCAGATGTGATCTTTGCAGAGGTTCACCTGAACTTTGGTTCTCCTCAGTTCTGGGTAAACTTAATTCATCGATGTGTGACTACGGTTTCTTAATCGATCCTGCTAAATGGGGCTCCCACGCCTCCCTTAAAGTCGAGGTGTGGCATCCGACAATATGATAATTTATCACCTTTCCTATTCATCCTATGCTCGAAGGTTTTGTCGATGGGATTAGTCTCTGCTGAGCATCAGCAGAAAATTGAGGGCATCAAAGTAGGTAGTTGGTTTCCTGCAATCACACATTTGATGTATGCTCATGACGTTTATCTATTCTTGCACCTGAAGGGGAACTTAATTCAAAGCATTGCTGAAACTAAGCAGGCTTTAAAGGACTATTGTTAAATGTCTGATCAGATTATGAATTGGAAGAAATATTGTCTAATGATTAGTTTGAATGCTCCTTCATAAATTAGGTGTCAGATTAAGCAGGAATTTGATTTCAAAGAGAAAAATGAGTTCGGAAAATACTTTGGCATTAATTTGAATATTGCAGTTAAAAAAAAGGATATTTTTCATAGTATTGTATAACGAGTGCACGATAGATGTGCGCATTGGTTACAGCTCCTGCTAGATAAAGTTGGCCAGGAAACCTTGATTTGCTCGGTCCTTGTTTTGCTTTTGGTGCACTATATGTAAGTGTACAAATTCCCACTAGCAGCTTGTAATCTATTCATTTGGGTATCCTGCCTATATTGTGTCTTCCAAAAATGCAGGGTGGTCTAGGTTTTCAGATTTTAAAGTTTCTAATCATTCAGTATTAGTTAAGAAGGCTGGACGATTTGGACCTTCCCAATTAGTCTTTAGCGCACGTACTAAAGGCAAAAATTTTGCTCAAAGGACTTTTCTCCAAGCTAGGAATCCTAGGCAGGGATCTTGGATATGGCGAAGTATCTTGGTTGGTCAGAGAGTTCTTAATAATGGTATTCAGTGGCAAAAAGGTAACGACCGCTCGATTTCTGTCTTGATGGATTGGTGGCTACCTCAAAAGCCTCCTGATCAATTGCGACTCTTCTGCATTGAGCAGAATGCACATCGTCACATCTTAGACTTTTTCTCCCCCAATTCTAATCTATGGAATATGCAAGCTTTATTTTCTACAATCTCTCCTGTGAGAGTTTTGTTTGTCCTACAAACATCATTGCTACCCTCTAGTTCAGATGAGGTTTGTTTCTGGCCTTACGCAAGGGATGGTATTTTCTCGGCGGGTTGGACTTATCAATATCTGTCAGCGAAGAATTCGCTGAGCTCATCTTGTATGAACCCCTTCCCTCCCTTGGTATGGCGGAATCTTTGGAAACTGCCAATACCAGAAAAGATAAAAAATTTCTTTCGGCAGTTTCTTGATCAAAGACTTGCGGTATCCTCTGCTTTAGTTCGACGAAATTGTCAAATTTATGAGATATGTCCGGTCTATTTACAATTCCTGAAAATGCAGAATCATCTTTTTTTTTTTTGTGAATGCGGCTCTATTCTACCGATTTGGATGCGATTTTTCAGCCTTGGTGGCATGCCTACCTTTCATTTGAGTCGAAGCTGGGCTACTCCAGTATTTCACAAAACCAATATTCCAAGATTATATGGACTTATACGAACACAGAGATATTTTGGTTTTACTTTGGCGTGCGCTCTTATTTTCAGGAAGGAGAAGTTTTATGCTGCAAGCATATTCAATCAACGTCAAACTCTGATGCGAAACATAAGTTGCACTCCCTTTTTTAACTTGCTTACAAAAATTAGCAGATAAATATCCTCGGAATTAGTTTAGATGTTCAGTGAAATTTGAACATTTTTACTGTCCTTTAATCCATGTCAGGTTCTCTAGTTGTGACTAGTCATTCCCGCAAAAAATAGTATTTTGTGTCATCTTGGTAACTAGATCTGTTTGTAATTTGGTTGATAGCTCTCCGACGAATTCTGTCATAAGTTCTGATCCCTGATTACGTTTTTGTATCGGTATGGTCACAGTGGATTCTAACTGGTGTATATATTGATCTTATTTTCCCACCCAGTGAGAATCGGGCTATACCTGATGTTGTGTCACTAGCTCCAGCTGTGTCACTTATCGTTGTTTACATCTTATCATTCTTCTTTCTCACTCAGAATTACTTGTTCAGATGCAACATCCTGAGTAAGGAAATGACTCTTTACCCCATCTTTTGTGTAGCACATCGAACTGCAGTCGTGCATATTCCATACATATCACTCGAGGCACAGATTGTGTTACAAAACTCTCTCCAGCTATGGCATTTTTTGCATCATATTCAAGGCAAGGTTTGAAGCAGAAGTGGTTTGATGATCAGTCTATTCTGACGCCCTGAATCGCATCATGGCTACTATGCTGCCAGGGCTATTTTCTTTTGGTTCTTTTCTCCTTTGTGACATGTCCCATATCCCCCTCTTATATTCTCCCTTTTGGCGTATAGTCGGGTATCATAGTTAGTTTGTAAGACGTTCTTTTTGTTGGTATATATTCCTGAAAATTCTCTCCAAAAAGAAAGCCTCATAGTCGGCACGAAAAATGAAACATAATAAACTAAAGCCGCAAGGTGGATATTATAAGGCACAGAAATTGAGGCAGCAAGAAACACTAGAAAATCTCTATTGAAAATTGTATGGTGATGGCATGAAAATCGAGATAGCTAAATTGAAGAATTAAACTAACAAATGATCAATCCAACGTCGATTCAGATTTTAAAAAATAAACCCTTAACTTTAATTTTGTGATTTAATCTAAACTCTTGATCCTCGCAAATCCAATTATACGAAAAGCCTTGATATAAAAAAATACCCAAGTTCTCAATCGGACTCTACCAATAGCAATAATTCATGTGGTCTTAACGTGAACTTCAATCCCAAAATCAAATTATGTTCTTCCCTCAAAGTGACGATTAAAATCTCGAAAAGCCTCTTCATAGAAATGTATTAGAGGCTCTTCTGAAGTTTCTTGTGCTCCTAAGAATGTATTGTACGTAAATCATCAGAAATCTAAAACTTTTATATACTTATATTCCTAAAATAATTAGAATTTCAAATATCCATTACGTCCCCAAAACTCTCTAACTTTTTTTCCTCCTTTTTTTAATAAGCATTTAATTATACGGGGTTTAACATCCCCCTTTAAAACAAAATTCAGTCCTCGAAATTAAAATATAATTGAGGCGCCAAAAGGGTGTGGATACATTTGTCGCATAAATTCATCAGACTTCCAAGTGGCCTCCTCAATTTCATGATTATACCATGAAACTTCAAAAAAAAGTATGACTTTTGTCCTTAACACCTGATCATCGTGGTCAAGAATCTCAACTGGTTGCTCCTCATAAGGAAGGTCATCCTGTATTGATAAAGGGTCATAAGGTTTAATCTGTGGATCATAAGCGTACTTCCTCATATTCGAATCATGAAAAACATTATAAAGGTGCGAAAGCTCTGGTGGGAATGCATGCATACTTGTAAGCCACCAGTCTAATCTTCTTTAAAATTGCAAATAGTTTAACATATCTACGGCTAAGCTTGCCCTTGTTACCGAAACGCATCACTGCTTTTCAAGGTGAAACTCTAAACACGTGATCACTTACCTCAAACTTGACGACCATGAGATGTAAAGTTGCAATGCCTGTCTTGAGAAGCTCTAAGATATTCCTAAATCAAATCAACTTTTTAAGTAGACAACTATATCAACTCTAGTCTTAATAACTGTCTCTCTCCTACCTCATCCCAACATAATGAAGTCTGGCACCTCCTTCCATACAATACCTCAAACAGTGTCATCTTAATACTTTCCTGATAACTGTTATTATAGGCAAACTCAACTAAAGGTAAATGACTATGCCAACCACCATCAAGGTCTAGTGTGCAAGCCTTCAACATATCTTCTAGCGTCTGAATGGTACGTTCAGACTGCCCATCTATCTGTGGGTGGTAAACGGTGCTAAAATAGAGATTGGTGCCCATAGAACTCTGGAAACTCCTCTAGAATTTTGACATAAAATATGGATCTCAATCTGGCACTATAGATAACGGTATTCCATGCAAGCTCACTATCTCACCAATATATAATATAACTAACGCAGAAAAAGGTCCTAAAGCACGGATCGGAAGGAAATGTGCAATCTTTATCAACTTATCAACAATAACCCAAATAATGTTATCCTCGGTTAGCCTACCACAAAAATCAGTTGTTACATCCTCCCACTACCACTGTGGAATCTCAAGCTGCTAAAGTGGTCTGCTAGGCATCTGATGCTCCGTCTTTACTCTCTAACATACCAAACAATGGGAGACAAATTCTGCTATATTCGACTCCATGCCGCTTCACCAATAATGCTCCTTAACTCTTTGTTCTTTCTGGGTGGAGAGAGAAAGTAGAGTTATGAGCCTCTAACAATAACTCCCACCTCAAGGACATTTCAACTGGCATACAACGGAACCAAACCAAACCGTGCTCGTTAACTCTGAACTCAGACTACTTCATATTATTAATGTGAGCTATACTTGAATCTTCATCTTGAGCTTCCTTGATCTTGCTGATCAATAGGTATGCTACCAAGTACTCTACATCGTCTTGCCATCTGATCTCAAGATCCAAGTTCATCATTCTTCCAACAGCTAAGGTTGACAAATGATCAGTGCTACTAAGTTTGTAGTGCTCTTCATACTGAGTGCATCAGTTACCACATTTGCATACTAGGGTGATAATGAATGGTGCAGTCATAGTCTTTCAAAAGTTCCAACCAATGCCTCTGTCTCATGTTCAGTTTCTTCTGAGTGAAAATATACTTAAGACCATGGTCTCACCATACAAGTAATGCCTCCATATCTTCAAAACAAAAACCACATCTGCTAATTCGAGATCATGGGTGGGGTAGTTCTGCTAGTAAGGTTTAAGCTGTTTAGAAGCATAAGCAATCACCTTACCATGTTGCATTAACACACAACCAAAGCCTCTCTTTGAGGCATCACTATATATCACAAAACCTCCATAACCAGATGACAAGGCCAATACAGGTGCTGACACCAACCTCAGTTCATGAAAACTAGCCTCACACTCCTTATTCTATACAAACTGGGTGTTCTTCTTAGTCAACTGAGTCAAAGGCATAGCTATTCTAGATAAATCTCAATAAATCCAATGGTAGTCGCCTATCAATCCTAAAAAGCTTCGCACTTCAATAACAGTGTTGGGCCTCTGCCAATCAGTTACTGCCCCAATCTTAGAAGGGTCAACAACTATTCCATCCATAGACACCACATGACCCAGAAATGTAACTTCTTTAAGCCAAAAATTGCATTTCTTGAACTTAGTATACAACTGGTTATTACTTTAAGTCTGTAGGATAATTTTCAAGTGCTACCCATGCTCCTCTTCTAACAGAGTACACCAAAATATCATCGGTATAAATAATAATAAATTAATCTAGATAATGTTTGACCACGAGATTCATCAGGTCCATAAAAGAAGGGGGACATTAGTCGACCTGAAAGGCATCACTAAGAAAGTCACTCTAGTCCTTTCAACGTGTATACTACTGCTGATGTTCTGCTGAAAGGGAAAAACAATAGCGAAGTCCTTGGTAAGGGATTGGAGTTTATTCAGCACTGAAAACAAAATGCACCAGAAGGTCTTGATAGGGTCAATACACATCATGAATTATAAAAGACCGAAGAAGAATTGCTCGAAAGATCTGTATGATGTTATCATGCCTTGAAAGAAAACACCACTGATGAAATTGGTCAAGTCTTTTCACTCCAGGGATTTGATGTGCAAATTTTTTAGGAATTTAAAGTGCTTCGATGAGCATCCAAGATCGTGGATGCTCATTTTAGTAGGGTGACCTCAAAGTACGAGTGGAATGATGTATTAATTGAGAATCCTACAAAGCACTAAGAAGATATGGTTTCACGGAACTGTGTTTTTGTTGAATCATTGGTTCATTTTTGGAATTGTTGGAAAGAGAAGATTGTGATCTTAATGGACTATCTTTTATGCATTAATGCACAAGATGTTAGAGCTTATACGAAATACAAGGAGTTCTGTTCAAATTACTTCGGTGTGAAGAAGCAAATTGATAACCAGGAACCAATTATGTATCGGTTTAAAGTATTTTTGGTACTTTAATTTTACAATATAACAAAAACATTGGGTATTGCATATGCTTAAGCCTCCTCAATAGCCTCTGTGGCCAAGTTGTCTGCAGTAAGTTTCACCATACCCGCAACTTCCACAGGTTCAAAAACCTCGGGCCTTGAGGAAAGGGAGTCAGCCAAATCATTTTGTTTGGTCTCTTGTTCTACATCATCCTGCCTAGTAAGAGACTCCGACTTGTCCATCGATAGCAACGCAGATGGAACTGCTGGTTCCAAGGTTGACGAAGTACGGAATGAATTTTCTCCCAAATTTAGACTATTAGCAACAGAAACCTGGTCGAGAGTTTGAACTTCACCCCCTTGCTCTACTGTAACGTCCTTCCCGGATTGGTTCATAGAGTTGTCAACCGGAAGGTCCAAAGCTGGAGTTGCATTTTCCAAAGTTGACACAGTTGAAACAACTATTTCCTCCACAGTTTCATCCACCTTTGGGTTTGGCGCGAAGTTACCATGAAGAGCGCGGTCCCTGCTTTCTTGTCCTTTAGCATCTAAATTTCCATCTTCATCTTCATTTGTTTTTGGCTCCTGAATATGTAACCCAACAGGAACAAAATTAGTTGACACGCTTTTTTTTCCTCGTTTTAATAGTGAAATTGCACAAACATGTAAGGTATATACATAATCCAATCTTAAAACCCATATAAAATAAAACAAAGAACATATTCCGTGATGCATCCTCACCATATGACTAGTTGGCACTGTTGAAACTACATTTTTCTCCGCAGTTTCATCAAGCTTTGGCTCTCGAGAAAGGCTATCATGAAGAGCACCATCCGTGCTTTCTTGTCCTTCGGCATCTAAATTTCCACCTTCATTTTCATTTGTTTTTGGCTCCTGAACATGTAAACCAACAGGAACAACATAAGCTGACACCCTTTTTTTCCCCCCTGGTTTTTATAGTAAAATTGCACAAACATGTAAGGTAAATACATAATCCAATCTTAAAATCCATACAAAATTAAACAAAGAAAAACAGATTAGATCATACACACTGATGCATCCTCGCCATATGATTAGTTGGCTCTGTTGAAACTACATTTTTTTCCTCAGTTTCATCAAGCTTTGGCTTTGGAGAAAGGCTATCATGAAGAGCACCGTCCCTGCTTTCTTGTCCTTCGGCATCTAAATTTCCACCTTCATTTTCAGTTGTTTTTGGCTCCTGAACATGTAATCCAACAGGAACAATATTAGTTGAGACTTTTTTTACCCGGTTTTGATAGTAAAATTGCACAAACATGTAAGGTAAATACATAATCCAATCTTAAAACCCATACAAACTAAAATAAAGAACAGATTAAATCATATTCCGTTATGCGTCCTCACCGTATGATTAGTAGGCACTGTTGAAACTACATTTGTCTCCGCAGCTTCATCAACCTTTGGCTTTGGAGAAAGGTTATCATGAAGAGCATCGTCCCTGCTTTCTTGTCCTTTGGCATCTAAATTTCCACCTTCATTTTCATTTGTTTTTGGCTCCTGAAAATGTAATCCAACAGGAACAACAATAGTTGAGCACACCTTTTTTTTCTTGTTTGACTAGTAAAATTGTGCAAACATGAAAGGAAAATATATAATCCAGTGTTAAAACCCATACAAAACAAAAACAAAAAATAAACTAGATCATATTCCATTATGCGTTCCTCACCATATGACCTGTTGACACTGTTGAAACTACTTTTTCCTCCACAGTTCTATCAAGCTTTGGCTTCGGAGAAAGGTTATCATGAAGAGCACCGTCACTACTTTCTTGTCCTTTGGCATCTAAATTTCCACCTTCATTTTCATTTGTTTCTGGCTCCTGAACATGTGATCCAACAACATCAGTTGACACTGTTTTCTTTTCCTTTTTTTTTGTGTGGTCAGAACAGTAAAACTGCACAAACATGAAAGGTAAATACATAATCCAGACTTAACCCATATAAATAAATCAAAGAACTAATTAGATCATATTCCTTGATGCATCCTCACCATACTATTAGCTGACACTGCCGAAACTACTTGTTCCTCCACAGTTTCATCAACCTTTGGCTTCGGAGAAAGGTTATCATGAAGAGCACGGTCCCTGCTTTCTTGTCCTTTGGCATCTAAATTTCCAGATTCATTTTCATTTGTTTTCGGTGGCACCTGAACATAATCCAACAGCATTAGTTGAAATTGTTCTCTCTTTTTTTCTTTTGGTTTGAGCAGTAAAACTGCACAAACATGAAACGTAAACACATATAATCCACTTAAAACCCATACAAATTAAAGAACAAATTTGATCAATATTTCATGATACATCCTCACCCTATAATCAGTTGTCACTCCTAACACTATTTTTTCCTCCACAATTTCATCAAGCGTTGCCTTGGGAGAAAGGTTATCATGAAGAGCACGGTCCCTGCTTTCTTGTCCCTTGGCATCTATATTTCCACCTTCATTTTCATTTGTTTCTGGCTCCTGAACATGTAATCCAACAACATTAGAATTGCATTAGCATGAAAGGTAAACACATAATCCGCTCTTAAGACCCATACAAGATAAAACAAAGAACTAATTAGATCATAATTCATGATGCATCCTCACCATATTACTAGTTGACACTGTTAAAACTACTAGTTCCTCCACAGTTTCATCAACATTTGGCTTTGGAGAAAATTTATCATGGTCCCTGCTTTCTTGTCCTTTGGCATCTGAATTTCTACCTTCATTTTCGTTTGTTTTTGGCTCCTGAACATGTAATCCAACAATATTAGTTGACAATCCTTTTATTTTATTTTTTTTCGGTTTGAATAGTAGAATTGCATTGATATGAAAAGAAAAACCATAATCCAGTCTTAAGACCAATAAAAATAAGTCGAAGAACTAATTAGATCATATTCTTTGATGCATCCTCACCATATTATTAGCTGACACTGCCGAAACTACTTGTTCCTCCACAGTTTCATCAACCTTTGGCTTTGGAGAAAGGTTATCACGAAGAGCATGGTCCCTGCTTTCTTGTCCCTTGGCATCTACATATCCACCTTCATTTTCATTTGTTTTTGTCTCCTGAATATGCAATCCAACAGGAAGAACATTAGCCGACTCAGTTGACACTACTTTCTCCTCAATAGTTTCATCAATCTTTGACTTTGGAGAAAGGTTATCAGGAAGAGCACGGTCCCTGCTTTCTTGTTCTTTGGCATCTACATTTCCACCTTCATTTTCATTTGTTTTTGGCTCAGGAACATGTAATCCAACATGAAGAACATTAGTTGACTCGGTTGATACTACTATTTCCTCCACAGCATCATCAACCTTTGGCTTAGGAGAAAGGTTATCATAAAGAACTTGGTCCCTGCTTTCTTGTTTTTGGGCATCTACATTTCCACCTTCATTTTCATTTGTTTTTGGCTCCTGAACATGTAATCCAACAGGAAGAACATTAGTTGACTCGGTTGATACTACTTTTTCCTTCAAAGTTGCATCAACCTTTGGCTTTGGAGAAAGGTTATCATCAACCTTCGGCCTTGGAGAAAGATTATCATGGAGAGCACCATTCCTGCTTTCTTGTCCTTTGGCATCTACGTTTCCACCTTCATTTTCATTTGATTTTGGCTCCTGAACTTGTAATCCAACAGGAACAACATTAGTTACAGCAGCAAGTTTCTTTCCCCGGCGTTGAGGTACCTCTCCTCCACTTTTAACCTTACGTCCTCGACCTCTAACTGGATTCAGTACAGAGTGGATCGGAGTGACAGACTGAGAATCAAGAGCAACAGGAGGCAAGGAAGGAGTTGGCTGGAAACCCGGAGGAACCCCTATATCAAGATCTTGGGTGGCTGTATTTGTACTTGTCAGAGTAGAAGAGCTAGGAAAAACAGGAGAGGTGGAAATCGGTCCTCTCTCCGACCCCCCATTGGTGGTTCCAGAAGAGACTGAAAGAACTGGAACAACAGGCAAAAAGGGACCTGGTTCATTACTAGCATCTCCAATTCCGATCTTTCTACCTCGTCCTCGTCCTCGTCCACGTCCTCGTCCCCGTCCTCTTCCTCGTCCTCTAATTGACGTGGGTATAGAAGGGAAAGAAGTTGTGATAGTCTGTGAGTCGGGAGGAATAGAAGGGAGGGGAGTAATTGACTGTGGGGTAGGAGCAATGGACACACCAAACTGCTGGATGGTTCCAGTAATACTTCTCACAGTCGGAGGTAACGAATCAGGGCCAGGTGCTGCTGGAAAGCTGGAAACACTTGCTCCTTGAGACCCCATGTTCATATTGTCAGCGGCTACAGGAGGTGCGGGAAGCACAATTTGTGGCTGAGATATTTCTGTTTTTTCTCTTTTTGGTCGTCCGCGACCCCGTTTAGATGGTGGAGTGACATCTTTGCTTTGTTGCTTTGGCAGTTCCACAAAAGGTTGTGGGGGCTGTTCAGGTGGTAGTGCCGCTGCTTCTGCTTCACCTCTGACAGGGACAGATTCACTTTTAACCACCGGCATGATAGTTTGCTTCACTTCTTCGTTCAGTTTGGGAGATTCAGGTGAGTCAACCTGGCACAGCTTTTCAAATTCATCTTCTGTCCATTGCTCTTCATAGGAGCGCACCTGATTACCGAATAAGAACAAATGTGTCAAAACATCAGTTCTGCGCTTAACAGAAAAATAATTTCTATATGTATCACAACTTAAAGTTCAAAAGAGAATGAACCTCTCTTGCTCTCTTGCCCCTTCCATATTGTTGAGTATCAAGCGCCCCAAGATACTCGCTCTTCCTCTTCACCCCAACACTAGATACCACCACAGGGCGTGATAATTCGGAGACCTTCATTGCTTCACAGAACGATTTTAGATCATCATTGGACAGAAGCCGAGCAGGTAGGGAAATTACAGCATCAGAACCAACTGTATCATTAGCTGACACCAGTTTCTTCCATGCCGTCTGCATAATTAGATGTTTAAAGCATAGTCAGCTTAACAAATTGTAAATAAACTGCTAAAGAAAAGGGACAACCAGCCTGCCCACAAAAGCTAAGATCTATACCATCTCTTCCTCCTGCCTCTTTTGGTCAACTGATTCAAATATGTCGATCTCTGACTCGCTGTATCATCAGCAATGTTTCAGTAGGAAATCCAGCACACATAAGAAATCAAAACACACTCTCATAAGTTTCAGCTAAGGAGATTCAAAGTTTATGCTACACAAAAGCAACAAAGGAATGAAAGCCATTAACATTTTGCTTTGGTTTGCAACTCTTTATATTCAAGAAATTTATCAGAGAAATCCACTAGGACAAAATACCTTGGAGTTGACGATAAATCTAACCTTTGTTGTCCAATGCACCTTTTCTTAGGCACGTCTATCAAGACAACTTACTACGCAATAGTCATTGTACCTCGAAACCCATAGCAAAGTACCAAAATGAAAAAAATAAACGTACAGCATCTCTGTGGGGCAACACCAAAGAAAAACCAGTGGACTGCTTAACTTGAAGTTCACGAATGGGAGTCATGTGAAAGTATTATGCATATAAGAGCAATTAGCATTTTATACGTTCAACACTGGAAGGATAGACCGCTCCCAAAACTCAAAACAGATTTACCTGCGGGCTATGAGATCATTTAAAGCATCATCATTCAAAACAGGCGCAGCTTCCTCTTTCTTACACTCCCGAAGGAGGGACTCCAGGTATTCTCTTCGATCTGCAGCACTGTAATCACATTGCACAAAAATTATACAGCAAAAGCATAGAATCTATGTACATGTTGATAATATTACAGTAAATATATGTAAATGTTGATAATATTAGAGAAAATAACAAATTCTGCAAGCTATACCTTGTGTTGTTGTCAAAGAAGCCAGCAGTAATGCTCTGATTAGCAACTCCAAGTTTGTGCTCTGCTGCAGCTCTAACTTGTTCCTCCACAGTTTGGACCTTATTTGACCAATAGTACAAGACTGTCAATAAATGTAACTCTTTTGCCTTTCCTCTCAATTAAATCCCCATCCTGCCCAACCCCACCCCAACCAAAAGAAAGACAGAAAACCATGAACAATTTCATGCCCAGGTCCGAGTACTCACTGTTTCAAGTCGAAGAACAAGCACTTCCCTCTTCTGACCGATCCTATGAGCCCTTGCCTGGGCTTGCAGGTCAACCTGACCAGAGGAGAGCCAAAAATTAATCAGTTAAGATTACTACTGATTCAAATTTCTCAGATGCTCAGTGTCCATGTAATACCTGTGGATTCCAGTCTGTGTCAAAAATGATCACAGTATCAGCAGCTTGAAGATTCACTCCAACACCACCGGCCCGAATGCTAAAACCACAATAAAAAGGTCAGCACAATCAAAGAAAACTCAGACCAAACACATCAATGTATCATGACCTATGCAAGTATACACATATATGCTATATTACCTGAGCAAAAAAATGAAAAATGGTGAATCAGATTTGTTGAACTGATCGATTAGAGCTCCTCTGTCACCCCCAGATGTATGACCATCTAAGCGGAGGTACCTGTACTGTTTCCAACAGAGGTAATCCTCCATAACATCAAGCAGCCTAGTCATTGTTGAAAAGAGAAGAACCTGCCAAAGGAAAGTTTCAAGCCCAGCCATCAGCCCTCCAAGCTTAGCTCACTCTGTAATATAATAAAGCTTTATTCTCCAACACAGTCAAGAAACAGAACAAAACAAGGTAAGTACTTCGATTAAACCTCCACCTTTGACCTTGCACAATAATTTACCATGTGACGTGCACACTGAACATCACATCACATCATTATAAAAACGGGAGACAACACTCCCAATGCAACCATGCTTAGTAAGCTGTAAAATATTATGCTAGAAGAGTCAAAAGCCAAAAGCAAGGGCGACCAAAAAAGCCTGCTCAGCAATCAAGCATGAAATAGGTCAATCAGGGTTCCCAAGACAGACCAGGAATACATGGAATTCAAATCCCTCCCCCCTCCCCCACCCAAAAATAAATAAATAAAAGGAAAAAAATCCCAATCCCAGCCAACATAAAAGAAACCCTAAAGAGGGCATCAGAATGGATATTGGTGGTTTACAAAAAGGTAAAAGAGCCATACAAGCTACTAGTTCCTGCGGCACCATACCCTCATAGTTCCTGCGGCACCATACCCTCAAAGACAAGGGTCAAAGGCAAAGGGGTCGTCATAAATGTAAACCTCATGTTTAACTATAGGAGGGCAGCTCCATAATCTTACAACCAAAAACACAAGGAGTTATTAAGTACTAAAAACCTACGCCATCCCAAATGACTAAACTGCCCTCTGATAAAAATATTTAATACAGCACCTATTTACAATGCCCTCCAACCCACCCCCCCCCCCCCCCCCCACCCCCAAAACACACAAACACACCAAAACACATAACCCCCTTCAAAAGTCAAGGCCTTGGCAGAGAGCAGCCAGAGTTTGCTAAGCAAAAACTGAAAACAAGCAAATGTGTTGGACTTGGTAAAGATATCAACCAGCAGGATATAGGAAGGATGAAATGGTAAGATAATAGCTGCCCATCTTATATAGGTGAGAAGCGAAATCACAATCTATCTCTATATGCTTCATCCGCTCCTGATATACAGAATTTGTGTGCTATCTGGATGGCCCTCTTATTGTCACAAAACAAAGAAGTGGGAGATGATAAGAATAACACGCATCCAAAAGAAGCCAGCACAACCAAACAATATCAGCAGTTGCATGTACCATGGACGGTATTCAGCCTCAGCCGTTCAACGTGTAGGACACTGTTTCCTGCTCTTCCACGATATAAGAGAACTTCCCAAAATACAAAAATCCTACGCTTGCGCTTAAAAACATCCGATCCCAGTCTGCATCAGAATATGAAGCTCGAGGGAAGAAGAAGAGGCAATACACAAGTTCTGATACGCAGTGTCCAAATACAGCGCAAGATACAAAAAAATAGGCCAATGAGTAGTTTGAGCGGAAATAAATAAATAATGTGATGCACCGAGCAAGCAATATCCGGGCAAGGGTGAGTAACAGTCAGATAAACTAAACATTCAACTAACTCACAATACAAAGTAGGGTCATCGAGAGGAATGCAGTCAGAGGCTGAAAATTTGGCTTTTAACTCTATGGAAGTATCAGTAGTAACAGTATCATCGGTCAATCTAGCACGGTGAATAATCTCGATAGCACGCTTGATTGGGATAAAAGGTAGTCTTTAGGAGAAGATGCAACTTTAACATCCAAGATTTAGCGACGAGGGCCCAAATCCTCATTGCAAGTTCATTAATTAGGTGTTGCTTGACTTCCTGAATGCCAAAGGTGCTGGGGCCGTATTATCATGCCATCCAAACAGAGAGAAGAATAATAGGGCCAAGAGAAGGTTAAACCCACAAATAAAGCAGAATCATGTTCACCAGATGTAAACCTAATCTTGTTTACCTCAGACTAATCATACCAAGCATGGGGAGCTTGCCTGAGACCATAAAGAGCTCCTCGCAACCGACAACCATAGACAATGAGGTAACCAGGAGGATGCATATAAACTTCTTCACTAAGATGCCCATCCAAGAAGCCATTTTGGACATCATCTAAAACAAAAGGCATTTCCGAATTGCTGCAATAGAAGTTGAGGTACGAACAGTAGTCATCTTAGCGCGGAGCAGATGTCTCCTCACAATCAATACCAGAATCCCTTATGCACTAACCGTGCTTTATAACGCTCAAGAGACCCATCAGAAGTGGTTTTAACCTTACAAACCACTTGGAACCAAAAAGGGAACCAAGTCCCAACAATTAGAATCATGTAGAGCAATCAATTCATCT
The DNA here is from genome assembly GCA_033070095.1 of Escallonia herrerae. Taxonomy (NCBI): domain Eukaryota; kingdom Viridiplantae; phylum Streptophyta; class Magnoliopsida; order Escalloniales; family Escalloniaceae; genus Escallonia; species Escallonia herrerae. The sequence continues at coordinate 21,706 of JAVXUP010002545.1, read as the reverse complement.
TGCAATGCGTTGCAGCTATCCAAATGACATCAGTACCAGCTTTCTTATACAACTGTGGCTTGTAAAAGGAATGATGATGCAAGAAAAGCACAATGAGCATGAGAGAAACGAGTATTAGCAAAACCGAGCTTCTAGGATGATGCTGGGTACAAGGACACCTCCTCTCAAAAGGCTCAAGATCGGTAGTCTACCAGGTCGGCGGCAAACACGTTCTTTGACTATATATAAGCGAGGAAGTGGAAGGATGAGAATCTGCACAAGGGGATGGAGACCCTCGAGAGGGAGAAGGCCTAGAGAGATCACGATCAGTAGTAGACTCCACACATGACCAATCAAAACAAGTTCGTTTTTAGAGATCATAGCAACTGTAGAAGGTATAGTCGAATATGGGATACGTTCAAGAAAAATCATGTGCATACAGAGCCAAATGCACATGATAGAGACAAATTATATAACGGATTAAGCAAGTTTTCATAAGGAGATTCTCAAAAGAAGAGGAGCCGGTGTATCGTTCAGGAGATATACTGCGGTAGGAGCTACACCCAAAAAAACATAAAGTACGAAAGCAGAAAGTAGAAAGTAGAAGAGCACGAACTCTTCCAAGAATCCTTGTGCTTTCTTTCTGCAACACAAAATTTGTTCAAGTGTACATGCATAAGGAAATGGTGAATAGTATCAGATGCAGCTAGAAAATTGTTGGAAGTCACCCAAAAAAATTTCGCAGCCTGTACCAAACTGCAGATTTTCATATGGGTGGAAAATTGTGTCTGAACCTTGGAAGCAAAAGTGCGATAAATTGAAAGTAAATCGGTTATGTGGTGCATAAGTATACCCAATAATAAAAACTATAACTGTCGATAAAAAGTACGTAATCCAGATAACCTCCTTTTCTGCAAACAGGTAATGGTCCCCGCAAATCACTATGAAGAAGCAAGAAAGGACTAGAAATAGAAGTACTTTTATTGAAAGGTAAGGCAGACATCTTTGCAAGTTTACATCCACGACAGACAAGATGTCACGAAAGATATTTTTCCTAAAATACCAGAAGAAGCTAAAATTTTCAGACGCTCACTTGAGGAATGTCCTAATCTAGAATGCCATAGATGAAACTCAGATGAGTTACTATCTAGGCAAAAAAAGGATAAGGTCGAGGAACCACGATCCACTAGAATATATACTCTCCAAAAAATAAGGGTCACCAGCTCTACACCTGTTCCCAATCTCCTTTGTGTGATTCTTGATCAGTTACGATACATCTAGAGGAAGAAAACACTACATCAAATCTTGAATCAGCAAAAGTTGGACTGATAGAAAGCAAACTAAGAGATAAATTTGGAGCATAGAAGACACCATGATGCAGGACAAGAATCCAAGATATTTTATCACACGTCCTGAAATCGTGGAACCATTGATCTCAGGCAGCAGATTCCCATGATCTTAGCACACCTAGAGCTATATTTTTGCTTTCAATAGAGCCGCTAAACCCTTTCACATGATTACTATTTACTGTTTATTTCCATTCTGCATATATTAAAGCCTATCTGTTAGCATTTTCAGCAGAAATAAATGGAGCGAATTAAAGACCGAGCAGCTTGCTCGAAGATTTGCTCATAGAACAACCCAGTCCAAAAGCAGAGGTTGACGAAGTCTTGGTCGATACCCTTGTAAGGGGTAATGTCACTGGACACAACTGAGGCTATGCAGCTAACAACAATACTTCAATGGAGATCTTCATATCAAGCATTTTCGTGATTGGCTCAGGAAGTGGAGAGATTCTCTGATGCCATGGGGATACTATTAGAAAAGAAAGAAAGTTCATTGCACACAAACTAAAGGGAGGAACATCAGCTTAGTGGGAACAACAACAATAATTAGCACAATTCCGACTAGCAAAGGCTCCTGTCTTACGTGGCTGAAGATGAAGTGGCTCCTTCAAGCGAGGCTTTCACCTCCAGATTGTGAGCAAATCCCATTCAAGCAGTATCAAAAATGTAGGCAATGAAATCGTTTCGTTCAAGCATACGCAGAAGAGTTTCATTGCCTCAATGTGCAGAGCGACCTCATGGAAACTGAGTTGCAGCAGGTTCCAACATTTATCGGTGGATTACGACTCGCTGTCCGAGACAAAGTAGCTCTCCAACATGTTTCCACTCTCAACGATGCCATCCACTTTGCAGCCAAGGTTGAGGCTCAACTCGAGAGACCAGCCACGAGAGATCAAACTCAAAAGGTTCTTTCAAACTCATGGGAACCGACCGCGAACAGCTGAAAGCAACCTGCCTCTAATTTGTAAGGACAGTCTACTCCAACAAACAAAGCAGCAGATCCATCTCACAACCACTTGCGCACTAAAGACCAGTGTGAGCGACTTTTTATCAACAAGTGTTATTAATAAGGAGAGCGTGGTCACGGGTCAGGCAAATCCACTAAATGAGGAGCTGTAAGTTATGCTGGGGCTGAAGAAGATAGTTAGAAAGCCATGCAAAATTAAGGGGAAGAAAAAGTGTATGCTAATGCATAAGTGGTGGACCCTGATGAAGGCAACAGACTCTCCCTCATTGTAAGAAGACTACTTTACCCACCAAAGCAAGAGAAAGACTTGCAGCGCGGTCATGGTTCAGGCAAATCCACTACATGAGGAGCTGTAAGTTACGCTGGGGCTGAAGAAGATAGTTAGACAGGCATGCAAAATTAAGGGGAAGAAAATGTGTATGCTAATGCATAATTGGTGGACCCTGATGAAGGCAACAGATTCTCACTCATTGTAAGAAGACTACTTTACCCACCAAGGCAAGAGAAAGACTTGCAGCTACATAACATTTCCTGGAAAAGGTCTGCACTATTGACACTGGCATCAGTTGAAAACATCATTGCTCGAGCCATGGTAGGAAAACTACAACTAACGACAGAAAAGCACTCACACCCAACCATTGGCTGGTTCAAGAAAGGTGTGAAAGCAATGGTAAGTAAGGTTATCATGTTCTATTTTCAATTGAAAATCCAACCGGGATGAGATCATCTGCGATGCAGAGGATATGGATGCCTGCCACATGATATTGGCGGACCTAGGCATGATGATTTAGGCATTACTCTTCATGGCAAAGAGACATGTATTCATTCAAGGACAGTCGAACAACAATTCTCAAGCCCATGAGGATAGAACCATGCAAAGCCTCTAAATTAGAACCAAAATATTTTCTTGTCGCAAATTAACAAGAAATCGTCGTGCGTGTAAAGGATACTCGTCAGGTGCACATGCCGGAAGATAAGGGTGTTGATCCTGCTAGTTCCTGCAACGCGGCTTGTCTACATGGGAATTACGACTACCCACCTGTCTGAGATCTTTTGTAGAGAACTTGAGGGGGGGTTTTTTTGCAAGTGGAGGGGATTGATGCAGGAAAAGGATCCATGATTTTTGCTCACGTGCTAAAATCGTGGAACATTACTCAAGCAAAATGATCAAATGATCTTAGCATACCTGTGCTACTTCTTTGCTTTAAAAGAAGCCCCTCAACAGTTTCGCATAATTCAGGCACTTAGAATAACATCTTTTAATTCTAATTTACAGTTCCTATTCGTTCTGCCTAAATAAAGGCCCATGTGTTAGTATTTTCGGCAGAAATGAATGGAGTTTTAAGTTAATTTGTGTGTTTCTTACCTAGCAGATTCTAAGTCTTCTTTTACCCAAGGCCGTGTTCCTTGTTTTATGTGCTTCTGCTACATAACACGGTATAGATAAGAAAGATCAAAGAACGAGAACCAATCTGCGGCGAGTATTGTAACTGGGGAAGATGGGGATTACTATTCGAAGGGAGATAGGTGTCATATGGTGTGAAATACCTGAATCATATATCCAAGTAGTTGGAGAAATACCTCACATCTCGAAACCATTCAAAACCTGTATAAACTTCAGACATAGCAGAGACTTGAAACTGATCCGTATTTGCAAAAGGTAACATGCCCTGCAATTGCTAGATGACGGACTCAAACACAGAATGAGAAAGGCTACTGCTGCTGCTGTTGTTGTTGGTGGTGGTGTTGAAGGAAGAGTTACTAATGCCAAAGGAGAGCAAAAAGACTGCTGAAAATTTCCCCGAGGTACAAATTGAAATTGTTGCGAGTTTTGTTCCTAAGAAAAATTTCCCCGAGGAAAATGTTGTTGCTGAACACCACCTTGAGGACCTATATGAGGAAAAGGTTGGCCTGATTGAGAAGCTGCCCACATTGGACAAGATGATATCTACTGACCTCCAATGACAAGAGGCGCACTCGTCAATACTAGCACAATTCTTCAGTCTTCCCACGACTTGAATCAGATTGCGTGGAGTAGACAAAAATGAAGGCTACATGGGACTACGAAAGCAGGTGGCAAGGACAAATAACACTAACAAGCATGAAGCAAGGTTCCTCTGAAATAAGCTTACGATGCCGTCCAAAATACCAATCGACTGAGACTTTTTGTCTGATAATGACATAGATATTTGAAGCTAATCATGACAAAGGTACTTCAAATAATTTACAATCTGGTTTCAAATTGGGACAGTACAAGAGTGAGGAATTACGTCGAGCACGCGACGTGCAAGGAGAAAACTGTCGCTTCTAGAGTGGTGAATTCTGAAATTCTGATGCGGAAATTGCTATTAAATACTTCCAGATTTAGATGCGTTGCTAAAGAAAACTTCAATCCCGGAGAACAAAACTGCTTGAACTGTACTAAGGCAAGAAGAAGTACTGCCATTGCGATGGAGGCAATAGAGAGGAACTGCAGAGGAGAAACATATCCGTGCTCTGCTACCATGTAAACCATAAGATAAAGAAAGAAGTGCAGCCTTATTTATCATCTGTCTAACAACCGAAAACCAACGTACAAATTTATTAAGTACTAAAAACCCCGGGCATCCAGAATGACTGAACTGCCGTCCGATAATAATATGTAGCAAAGCACCTACTTACAATTTACACCCCACCCCATCACCACCAAAAAAAAGTGAAAAAGGAACAAACTAATTCTGATATAAACCAAGGGCACCACACCAAGAAAGTCAGTGAGAGAAAAACCAGTGCAATGAAAAGAAAATATCATCAATAATATCATTTTCAGAAAATAGATTTAAGACGAACAAAAAACAAGTCGATACAAATTTTTGAACAGGGAATGGACAAAACTGATCCAAAAAACTTAATAAGAACAGAACTGTGTACATAGATCTTCATACCCGATGATCAGTTGCTTTCAGCTTTGGCAGTAATCGATCTAGCATCTCAAGTTTCCCACAAAGTCTCACAATATTCGGCACGTAATGCTTGGGGAGAAAGTCATGAACCTAAAAAAGGGAACAAAAGGTGAAGTAAACTGTCAAGGTGCATATAACTATCAAGAGCTTCCAAGCAGAAAAAAGGTTGTTCTACACCCTTCAATAATCAGAAAGAATTTAAGGCAGGCAGGAATCATTTAAAAGAGCCTATAACAAGCAGGCATGCCTTTAGCATGTCCCTTCTGCCTTATTTCCCCCATCTTTCTAGAGAACCATAAAGTTCTAAGTGACCAGAGAAAGGGCTTTACCTCCTCAACATGAAGCTGGCTCAGATAAGGATGATTGCATATATTTCGTAGCTCCATAACAGAGTTGTGCACTGATCGAGCCTATGGAACAGTAAGGTTAAAACAAAGCATGTAAAGGCTGGCTCGAACAATTTCGGATAATCCACTGGAAGCAAAAATAAATTAATAGACTACTTGGCAAACAGAAAAAACCTTTGAAGTCCCAAATGCGCCAAGATTTTCTTCTACTCTCTTCATCAAAAGCTTCTGATATGCAGAAGCTTCACATCTTACAAGTCTTTCAATCTTTTCAGGCAATTGATTTTCAACCTTCCAATAGGATATGGAAATACAAATTCAATAGATAGAGAAGTTTTAAACATCAAAAAATTTATGAACATAATGCATAGATAAAGTTTCCATACAGGAGACATGGGAACATACACAACCACCAGTATATGAGCTTGCATCAATAGGTGCGATAAATCCAAGCACTAAAAGTAGAACTAATAATATCTATCTAAGATACAACGCCTGGTTACAAACAGGTTATCAAAGAAGATTAAACCTCACCCACCCCCAAATCCCCAGCCACCCCCCACCAGCATGGATCATAGACTAACTGAATAAAGGTGTCAACTGACTACATGAAGTTTAGTCGAGCAGCTAGAGTTAGCAAGGTCACAAACGTATAAATCCATAAAACAGGGGAACTCGAAGGAATAGCAAAGACGGTCAAAGGGGAAACTCCCCAAAATAATGAAAAGATATTATATCAAGGACCTTGTGTTTCAGTCTCCGAAGTACAAATGGCCTGAGAACTTGGTGAAGACGATTTATGATCAGAAGATTTTCCTCCTCCGATAGTAAAGCCTGGCCATGATAAGCATAATGAGGGTGAACTCTGAAATCTTGATTACATGGAAAGGAGTGAGAAACATTCAAATGCCGGAAGGGAAAAAAGCTACAAAAACTCACTTCATCCGGTGAATTATCACCATTACCCTCGAATGGTTTGTTGAACCACTGGGAAAAATCATCTGACGAGTTGAAAATATTTGGCAACAAAAAGTTAAGCAGTGCCCACAGTTCCTCAAGATTGTTCTGCATATGAGAGAGAGTGAATCGTATGAGCAAGAAGAGTAATAGAGAGAAGGCGGAAATGCGGAATCAGCTAATTCCAGGCAGGTGCAACGACAAAATTCAGCACCTTTTAATTGATGAAAGAGTACACACATGCGTTTAGATAATATAATAGCTGAAAGTAACATGTTGTGACCTGGAGAGGAGTTCCGGTCAACAGTAGTCTGTGAGAGCTACGATAGTGCTTCAACTCAGCATTCAACTTGCAGGAAGCATTTTTTATGCGATGGCCTTCATCTATTATAACATAATGCCAAAGTAGTTTGCTTAGCTTTGGTCTATCATGCTTATTCATCAAATACTCGTACGTTGTCAAAAGGACATTGAATTTCTGATGAACAATTCTTTCCCTGTAAAAGATATTATAGGAACTCTTAGTGTCTAACCCTCACGACATATGGAATGAAAGCTAAGCTGCTCAGAATTGAGATGCCATTACTTAAATAACTTTCGCCGCTCCTCTGGAGGCCCAGAGTAGACAATTTTGTTGATGCTCGGGGCCCAGAAGTTCATTTCTGACACCCATCCAGGTAGAACTGAGGATGGTACGACAACTAGAAAAGGTCCTCTGTCATTTTTGGTTTCCATTAGGTAACAAAGTAGAGAAATTACCTACAAAAGCGCATGTTGTCAGACCCTTTACAATTCATACACTATCCAGAAGCTTTTTAACACTAAAAAACTCCCAAAAAAAATAATACTAAAATGTCAGGTAATAAAGAAAATTTCAGGAAGTAGCAGATTACATCATACCTGAACAGTTTTACCAAGGCCCATTTCATCAGCAAGAATTCCATTCAAATGATTGTTGTATAGTGAAACCAACCAGCGTAATCCATTCATTTGGTACCTGATTGCAGAAACATAATTACTCAATGAAATCGTCAAAGCAAAAAATGTTTATTCTCCTTGATCTATATCAACATGTTACAGATGCGACATTAGATGAAAAGGAAAGGATCAATAGGATAAAGAACAGTAAACCGTTCCCAGAAGAGAACCATATCAATAGAATATTAGCATATATCACTCACTCCCTTAGCTTTCCACCCACAAGAGAAGTTGGTTGATCCGCAATATTCTCTTTTATACTGCATGAAAATTTGTTGGCAATAAGAAACTGGAAATTATGTGAAGGTCAATACTATTAAGAAAGACTCGTAACATTCACTGTTTTAGTTTTAAGAAGGAAAATGTAGCAAGTCATGAGACCGGTTCTTCTTAATTTACTTACTAAGATACCAGAGCCAAAGGAGAAATTGATACAGAAAAGAAGGCCAATAACAGAGAAGGACCAAAATTTACATAAACCGAAACTAGCCAAACTTAATGCAGAAGATGAAAGAAGTAATTTCATACCTGTGAGCCATGAGATAGTATTTTTCATTGCTTTCCATATAATGCTGCAAAATGAGACTTGTAATTTTAGCAAGAGAAGGTGAATCAACGTATGAAAGGGTACAACAAAAAAAATACCTTTGCCTGATCAGTTTCATCTTCATTCTCGATAGAAAACTCATTCTTCTCAAAGACACCGGCATTTCTGTTCTCATCCATGTCATTCTCAAAGCATCTAGCTAAAGATTTTGCATCTTGCAGTTTTGATGAAAGCTTTTGCAAATACTTCTCTGTCTCTTTCAGCAGCTGCTTAACACGGTCTGATTTTGCATCCTACAAGCATATTGTACTATTACCGAATGTATTAAGTCAAAGGCACCACCAAAGCAGTACAATCCAATAGGACAGAGTGCCAGATTAAACCTGAACCATTCGAAGATATCCCTCAACATCGTTGACTTTTAATAAATTAATCTTCTCACGCTGGATTCTGTCAATCTTCTCACGATGTACTCGTTCCTTCCTTTTATGGAACTCCCTGACATACTTGCTGAACCCCTTCCAGCGTTCTTTTCTCATCTTAAATACATCGTCTAGTCTCTCCCTGAAATTGAGGTTACCCAGCAGAGCAATAAAAAGTGTTCACATTTCAAAGATATAACAACGGTACTGCAACCAACCACTTTTAACCAAAGAAAATGTAGAGTATAAAACCAATAACTAAAACTGACACAATCATTGCTAGAAAATCAAGTAAAAAGTACAGCATATACCTGTGACTTTCTATCTCACTGAAGAATTCCTTCTGTCTCTCACGAGTTCTCCTTTGTCGCTCTTCCTTCATTTTCTGCTCAAATCTTTCGAGTTGTTTTGATCTCCTACCTATCCTATGTTTCTTATGTGACTTCAAGATATCCATCTCAGTTGCAATTGGTTTGAAGAAATCATGCAGAATATCACTGCAGCATAAAAGACTTTGGTCTCAGAAGAAAATGGATATAAACTACAAAGCAAAGTTAAAGCAGATAATATTGAAGTGCCATTGCTGTATCCTGTATTTAAAGTAATATAGTCAAACCAAAATTAAACAATCGATTAACAATTGGAACAAGTGTTAACTTGAAGCATAATTACTTTCTACAAAACAAGAAAAGGAACAGGAAAAACGGATTACCTTCGGAGACGGCGTTGAAGATCCAAGAGTTGAAGCTTTCTCAGTTCAATGACACTTCTGGTTTTTGCAGTTATATTTTCAGAAGAGCTCACAGTTTCCTGTAAAAGAATCATTTAAAATCGACCAAATACCAAGCAGTATGTTATTTAAACATGTATTCTTTAATGAAATCTGCGTGGTCAGAAATTATAGTCTTGCAGATGGCATCAAATTTCAAAAGTATAAAAAAAAGTTAAAACAGGAAACCCGATATATAATCACACCAAATAAGCAATCCAAAGACCTTTTGACAATCATAAAGCTCTAGTCTTGCAGGAGCCTGCTGGATAGCATTTCTCAAACATTAATTGTGTAAATCCTCAATCAAGTAACAGTATTCTAGAACCTTTGAGGTAATTAGTCTTTCCATTTACTCCTTAACATAAATGACTTCAAGCTGTGTGCCCAAAGTAAAGACCTAGTGATGAAAGTAAAAAAGAGAAAGGGTGATTCCAAAACAGGATAGGAGACATAACTCGATTGGAACATAAAGAGGTGATGGTTGCAAGTGGGATGGAAACGTTGATTGACGAATTTATTATTTAGCATCAACTGAGTATTTTTCAAAGGCGCTAGGGGGCACAATTAAAACAGAGCATTTTAAAGAGAATTTTAGAGATGTTCAGCATATAGTAACATGCAATGACCTTAGTACAGATGACATTAAATGAAGGAAGTTCTACTTTCAGCTATAGCAATCTTTATCAATAATATTCAGCGAGAGGAACAACCAAACCTTTCCAAACCTCAGCAAAAAAAGGGTTATTAGACAGCCCCTTTGTTCCAAACCATTCTTAGTTGCAACAGGTGTTTAACAGAGGATTTAGTAAAATATGGAGTATTACTTTTTCACAAACCTTTAACTTGTCAGAACAAGCAGTAATCCTTTGCTCCGTCTTCTGCTGTTTAAGTACGAACTTTTGTTCATTGAGATGTTTCCTTTTCTGATGATCCATAATCCACTTCTCGGATGTCGTATACTTCGGAGATGGTGGCATATCAGCCGACATACCAATATCTTCCTCTTCTTGATATGTTTCCAGCACTGATAAAGAAAGCCACTTTCAGTTTGATCGTCATCTTTTCCAAAGTTTCTTCTTTTTTTTTTTTTTTTGGCTGAAAATCAATTAGGTGTGCCTATTTTACATGGAACCAAGCAGCAGTTCAGGTGCTGGAATATGTCGCATAGGTAAGTATGTTTTCTAAACAATAAAATGTTGTTACATGTGACATAGGATATCATTTCACTTGTTTCTAAGCATTTTTTTGCAACTTAAAAACATGTCAGTTCTTTCTGCAAAAAGAAAGTCATGCATGATTGTTACTAACATACATAATGAGAATGCCGGTAATCCATACCTTATCCAAGTGTAATGTGTCCAAAAGAGTTAGTTCGTGCACTCTGTGAATGCCCTTATGGCATAAATTTGAACCAGAGAAAAAGAGAGAAGATAAAGAAACTACCAACATTCAAATAGTCGGCCTAGGAGTATAATTCTCACCCTGTGATGTGCTTTTTGCCAAGATATCAGCATCCTTCACTGGGTTTGCCAGCTCATGTCCACCAACTGTTCCTAAAAGAGGTCTAGAATGATCTCTTGATGAAAAACCCGGCAAATAACAATCAGCATGTCGATTTCCTTCGCTGTCGTCGGCGTCACCACCATTTTGAGATTGACTTGGAGTGATATCTTTTCTTTCAGGGGCAGGTACTGGTTCAGGTGGAACAGCTGAGGTTGGCAGTGATACCTTGGGAGCCTCGTAACGACTTCCATTTCCACTCCAGCCAATCACCTCAGGCTTTATCTGTTGACTTGCGACCATAACAGAGGAAGCTTGGTTTGTCATTCCAACTTGCCGATGCCTGCTCTCAAGATTAGCATTCTGCCGAGTCGAAGCTAAATCCCTTACACTGAAAGCATCAGGTTGTGCTCCCTTCATCTGCACTTCATCCTCTGGCTTCCTTCTTGGCGCTAAGAGATGTTTTCGTTCTTCTGCATGCCCCGAAAGACCAGAAGGTAGGAAGTTTATTCCTTCTGTCATGTTGTTCTCAGCTTCTGTCAACATGTTTACCTCTGCAGAAGTTCCAGTATGCAAGGAACCAGGAGGGGTTCTTTCAGTTTCCATTGCATTCTCAAGTTTTCCAAATGGTGTTGCAACTTCAGAAGTGCTGCTTGGGTCATCAACAGATTGCTCATTCCCCTTTTGGTCAATCACATCTCTGCCTGGTCCATCTGAAATACCATCCTATTATTTGGTGTTTGTGGTGGGGATGGTTTTGCGCGTGGTGTGGTGTGGGGTGTGTGTGTGTGTGTGTGTGTTGGGGGGGTGGGGGTTGTGATTAATCAGAGAGCATCGAGCACTAGTTACCATCGTTTGGGAAGTTTCCAAGTGCAATTTCAAGATGCAGTTTTTTTGGCATCATATTGTTCCTGCATGTAGATGATCAGAGGTGAGAACGACGATCCTAAAACATCGATGTGATGGAAAACCAAGAAGAAATTAATCGTGCTTTACAAGAGCGCGCATTAAAAGTGTAGGCACAATTCCAGGCCTAGATAACATGTATAGCAATTTACTTGTATTGATGAAAGTTCTTATTTTAAGAATTCAACTAGTTTGGTATGTCTGACTTGTACTGATTACTTTTTGGTTAGCCTACGTAATCAAGCCTTAATGACTAAGATATTGTTATTGGAATCTTTTAAAAATTCACATCTATTTTTCTTGTTCTCTGCCCCTGAGATAACTTTCCAATTTCCCTTACTGGGCTGAAAACAGCATGATGCACAAGTACAAGGCTGATGGAAGTGCTGAGAAAACAGCATGCTGTAGGGCTGATGGAAGTATTGAGGCAGTGATATACACCTGAAAGCCAAAAAGACAAGGCATTGAGCTCTAAGCTGTTTCAAATGCTGTTCCTTGAAAGGCATCCCATGGGGAGTAGGAGCTGGCGAAAGTGGCGATTTCCCAGTATCTCTAGGAGCTGCGCTTCTAAGGATGGGCATTTCTGTAACATTGTTTTGAATGCCTTCCTGTCAAAAGGAATGTAATTCATTAATGGAATAACCATATTTAGAATATAATAAAGAACAGGATAAATGATTGACCAAACAAGCAATTTAGGCAATAGCATAACAATGTGATACCGTATTGAGGGGTCAGCTTTTCATCTTTCGTTTCTTTTCGGGCTGTTAATTGTGCCTAAGGAGGTGTGCTTGGCTCTACTTTTCCTTTAGTTGTGCCTTGCAATAACTAGTGTAAATGGGGGCTTATCTGCTATTAGTACTTCCAAAAGAAAAATGATATAACTCCCAGCCATGCAACTTCGACCTTGCTACAACTGCCCTATCTTGTCAGGGTTTGGGGGAGGAGAGATACAGCCATAGAAGAAAACACGTGGAGAGGTTATCGCAAGAACTAACAAATGATCAACCGAATTCGAGCTTGATAACCCTGAAACCACCATCACCCCCACCTCTACTTCCAACCCTTTTTCTTCATTCCTTAAACAACACGTACTCTTAAATGGGGCATTAAAGGAAATATAAGTTACTAGAAGTTGATTGAAGTGCCTAGTCCCCTAGAAGTTGAAACCATCAAAATAAGGGTCTCTGAAGATTTGCAACAACCATCTTCACTGGGTTAATGCGCTCAAGCATTCAGCAACAACTCAGCTCAACAAAATCTGAGGTATGGTCTAGAAACAAAGAACCAAATGAAGCCTCAGTGTCTGTCATGGGGCAAATTCAGAAAACTAAGGACAACTGAGAAGATGAGTGCTCAAACTTCTTTTCAGTTCTAAGTTACTTTCCTAAGCTGCCCAGTGGATGTTATTGACAATTAAATGACTGAAGGAATCCTATTCTGAATGGAAGATGAGTTCAAGTTCCACCTTGTTACTTATAAAAAGTTTCCTTCTGTTGTTAGTGAGAGGGCTTGGTGTGCCTGACTTCAAAATTTTCAGCTGACCCTTTTCATGAAATGGCTTTCAAGAGTAAGGTTTGAGCACATACTTCATCATTGCCTTTGTTTAAGCTAGAAAGTAGTAAAATGATCATCTAAAAAATCTCTCGTATCCTTAAAACATGCAAACTACGTAAAAACTATATAATAAGCAAATCAGCAAAACTTCAAATCTGCAATGGTTTGTTCAAGCTGAAATCTGACTACACACGTTCTGCAGTGTGCTAAAATCCAGAAGTTCCCTCAATAATCTCTTTCTTGTCTCATCCTTCTATTTTTTCGTTTCATCATCTTATACTGTATTTCTTATCCAAAGTTTCAATAACACAAAATGCTGATAAATTAGCAATTAAGACATGTCAAGCAATTCAAAAAAAGGGTAAAAAAGCAACGGTCACATGATCAAATCACCAAACAAGCGCATAACAGTTTAATCACTGGAAGTTGAGTCTGGTGGCAAGTTATCTTGTCAAGTAGAAATGGCATGTGCTCCTATGCTACCACCTAGCAACAGAAGGTCAAACGAGAACACTAAAATGACTAATAAAAATTATGAAGTATATTAACCTCTCACCATCCTGGAAATCCTATCTTGAGACAATGAAAAGCCAAATGGAATCATGAAACTGAACTACCTGAACTGTCTTGTCTCCAATTGCTAACGAATTCGAAATCCCTCCTTCATGCTCCAATGCATTTCCAACTGTGCCTTTACCATGATGGCCATATGTACTGCTGAACTGCATGGGACTTGGAGCCGCTGGTTCTGATGGTGCAAATGAACCTGAAGCACGAGTTGCCACTCCCTGAATCTTGCCAGCTGCACCTGAAATCCCAGAAGTAGTACATGAGACACCACTTCTAGATGAAAAAAGAAGCTACTTCTTGACGGCAAAGTGGAGCTGCAAATTAGAAATCTCCCTTCTCAATCCTTTATTGAAGACAAGCGGGCATAACAAATGTAAAGTCTACAACTGTTTGGCCTAACTTGCAGTATACAAGGAGGAAACTGAGAGGGTTTATAGAATAAGTGACACTAGTTAATATGGAAACAAAGACATGCCTAGAATGCCTCTGCATACTAGAGATATCACTCTCAAGAATATATTGATATATTACCTAAGATCTCACTCAAACGCAAGGTGATTTGTAACTGAAAATGTTAAATGAGTCTGATTCTGAAAATGTTTGACGCATGCCCTAAGCACAGACACTCATATCATTATCACCAATCATGCCAGAATAACCGAACGATTCAGTTGGTATGACCAACTGTTTGGACGCAATCATCTCGAAACTTATCTTCGGGCCACTAACAACTCATACAACCTCTAACAAGGGATAGAGAGCCTTTTCTCGCGACTCATCAGCATTCCTTGGCCTTGCTGACAGCCAAGTAAAACTCCCTTGGATTGGCAGGAAAAAAAGCAGACCTGCACTCAACAGAGCATAGTTACCCTTAGACGATGCCCTTCACAGTAAGGGTCATCTGGGGCTGCATATGAATGAGTACTCAGCTCGTTAATGCGAGCTCATACTCGTGTTCGTACATTTTGAGGAGGTTCAGGCTCATCTTGTGTTTGTCATGAGCTCAAAATCCATGTTATAACCTGGACTCGCCAAGTACAAAAGAACATGAGCTTTAATCGGCTCCGCTCGTGAAAACTGGGAAGAAAATGACTGATTATTAAAGTGTCAATATATGCCCAAATTTCGGAAATAGCATGTCTTAATCCTCCAATTACACAGAACAGCAATACAAACAATGATTATTTGTCCAAACTACATTAACTCTTAAAACTTGCCGGAAAAATCTAAACCTTTGAAATTATGACGATCTTCTACAATGGCTTAGAAACCCATTCCTATTGCAGATCTAAAAGCCATTTGTTAATGGAGACAGCGGCAATTTGTCTGAACGTCACCCCCAACATCAATGTCAATGACTTTGTTGTCGGTATGTGCGAGGTGGACTCGTGGTGTTAATATAGCAGCCGAGTCCATGCGATCATTATTGTCCCATGCATTCATCTTGTCAGATTGAAGTTGGAGAACAGGAAACATAGGAGTTAGATATTTCTTACATCCTCTCCAGAGGCTGATTGGTTTTAGGTGTATTCCATCTTTATTTGGGTTTCAACGGATAGTGATATTCAGTTTAGGGTTAGGCTTGTATGGTAAGCTTTAACTGATATCTGTATCTAATATGTATGTCCATAATTACAAAATTAAATCCTTAACGTTCAAAAACACTAACGAGCCAAATTTTGTGTGCTTGTGTTCGGGTATTTTACGAGCGCAAGTTCATGTTCAAGCACGGTTCATTTTTTATATGAACGATCATGAACAAGCTTTAAACGAACAAACACAAGCTTTCTTCATGAGATCCTCGGTTCACCTGCAGCCCTAGTAGCATCTGCACCCTGCTTAATGAGAAAAGTGAATGGAAAATTGGCTCCACATCCGCAAGTAGTGAAGCCCCAGAAGCTCTATCTCCGTGCTCTACAAGCAGCACTCCAAAAGGCCCAAAAATTGGATCTGTACCAGCCCTCTATACACATGTGGCTCTCTCACCAGGTCAACGAGCAGCACCAACAAAGCCCAAGAGGTGGCTCTGCTAGCACTCCAAGAGACCCAAAAGCAGTCCTGCATCCTCCACACCCAAAAGACATTTGTGGCGAAGCCCATCTGTTGATTAAGAGAACTCATAAAATGCTACTTATGTAAACTTCTCCCTTTTTTCCAATAGGGCAAAGAAGTAAAGTAACTATCCTGGCACCTTGGCAACTCGCAGCTTTGAAAGACCACAGCAAAGTCCACGTTATTTACTCGGATATGGGGAGTATTGGCTCAGTGCCAGAGATAGAAGTTCAATGCCAGAGCAGAGCAGGCCCACGTAGCACTGGAATATCTGGCATGACAGCTAAACAATTGTAGAGATCTCAGATGCACATGAAGATCACATACAAGTCCAACACTATGAAGAGAAAGTCCAACCCACAAGGCAGACATTTACTCTACAGAGATCACTTCCGAGTTCCAAGGAAGGATGCTGCCATGCCTTGAACCATAGCTCAAGAAGTAGTGCTCTTTGAGAACACAGAAGTTCACCACTGATTACTCCTTCAACGCACCTCCAGCTGGCCAGCTTTACTGGTATCATGCTTCAAGCCTGCCCCCTGACCTTATTCTCTCTCTGGATAGTTCTCTCTGCTCTGGACAAGTCCTCTCAAGGATCCCACGCTTGCGCGTCACAGCATAGCAGTCAGTATCTATTCTTACCAGTTGAGAACTCTATTTTATTTCTTTTAAGCGCTTTCTAGAGTATGATAACTCCTGTTGAGTCACTATTCATGAGATATGTATGCTTTTCTGTCATGAAACTTAATGTTTCATTACTTCGATCTTTGATTGCAAAGTCCGTTCTTAGCTGGGGTTTATAAAATCAACTGACTCGCTGATAAGGTAGTAACCAGATGTCGAGAGTACCCTCACATACTAAAGACACCACCTTCTAGAATATTTTAGTATATTATAATCCAAAAGCAAGATACCTGCTGGATGTAAACTCATGTATGCATTCTAACTCATTTAGAAAGTATCCTGAAGTAGAGCCAACACTAAAAGAAATTGGAAACTATCAATTCATCACATGATCCATACCAACACACAAGACCAACTTGCTCACCTGGTCACGCTCACAACTAATAAAAGCTCGATAAAATGTTTAGCACAGAAAAATCAGATGAATGAATTTGCCAAAAGGTATAACATGATAATTTTACTTCATTTAAATCATTACCTAATCCAAAGGATGAAACAGATGACTGCTGCGTCAATGTCTCGGCCGACATATTACCACCACCAGCATGAAAAGGAAATCTTGAAAAGTGCGATTTTTCAATTGGTAAGCCCGGTCTATTTTGATTCCACAAACCTCTAGAACTAAAACCATCATGTGTTGAATGTAGAGATCCTCCTTGTTGCGGCCCCAAAGCAGCATGAGCAGAGGAAACTTCTATTTCATCCGGGTGCTTTGAATGTCGGGGCATTAAATTGGTTATGTTCGTTGAATCCAATGACTTGTCGGTACGATGTTGACTCTCTTGCTTGGCTCTAAGCACTGATTTCATGCTACCAATCATAGCTGGGTTATGTTCCATTTGACTACTAGACTGGACCATATTCAAGTGACTGGACTCGCCACCTTGAACAGATGAACTCCTGACTGGTTCGACCTTGTTCACCATCTTATCTGCCCTTGGATTACGGTTGCGTGCATCAAGTGGTGCCATGTTAGTGATATGTGCTTCAGCGGGGAGCAATGGATCGGCCCTCTTTCTCTTGCTGCTTCCTTTCTTTGAATCCTTTTCGTTTACATTCTCCCAGCTAGGTGAATCACGCCTTTCTTGCGACTGCGAGTTGGCAAACTTATTGTCAAAGCTGGATGGACTTTCATGATCGAAAGACCTGCTATTCAAATGACATATAGATCCCTGATAAATATCATGTGAGGCACTGCTTGGTCCAACAGGTAACCTGGTTGAAGCAGCCAGCTCATTTTCAGCCAAGCTTTCCTTAGAGTCCTTGCTGACAAGAACTTTCTGCGAAGAACCTGCAATAACATTCTCTCCTTTCAAATAACTCAACTAATGCAATTCTGATAACCGTTTGCAACAAAAACTTTGTTAGGTCAATCTTACCAGCCAATTGTGATGACGCAGAATCTCCTCCTTGAGTTCCACTAGCCGAAGGCAGCCGTGACGACATCAAGCCCTCAATATCAAGACCATGCTGATTGATGACAGTTTCCATGGCCCTTCAAAATAGAGAAAAGTAGGTCGGGAAAGAGAAGATAAATGATAAATTAACACATCACATGAAGACGCAAATTGTAGTTGCTCAACTTGGTTATACACTCTCTCCATAACAGCTGTGGCAACATCACAAATAATCCAACACCTTAATGTCCAAAGGTGATATATGATTACGCACAGACACACATATACATACATGTGAAAGAAATTTACTATGAACTGTTGGGAAATATGATAAAGCACGACAAAGCAATACAGCACGACAATAAAGACTAACCATTTCAAGTAAAATGAGAATAAGATAAAATGCATCACCTCATGAAGCATAAACAGTCGCATCATCAAGTAGCTACGAAATAATACTCGCCAAACAGGGATTCAGTTGGGAATAACATTACCTGGAAATGACTTGGTACGGCATTGAACTTTCCATTCCGCTTGATCTCATATGCTGCAAAATCTGAAAATCCAAGAGAGAAAAGGGAAGAGATACATAATGTACATCACAAGAAAAACAATGAACATCACATGGGAAAATACTAAAAAGAGATACGCACGACATAAAGTTTTGTAGCCAATTTAGTAGGCTCATCCTTGGATTCCAGAATGAGTTTGTGTAGAAACTTTGCTGCCTCCAGCTCAACATTCTGCGGAGCCGCCATATTCTTTCTCCCCTACAACAAAAAGGCAAAACAGGACTCTGATGTCATGTTCTCCATCAACCAAAGACGCAGCAAGCTAAAAAGCAAATTGCAACCTTACATTTATCCTCATTATCTTACGTGTTAAAACCAAACAAAGAAAGTGCGTAACGGAATGAAAATTCCTCCCAAGTATCTTTTTGAAGCTCACGTGCAACAAATATAAGTGATACTCCCACTGTTCATATTCTTTGTCCGTTTGACTTTTTGCGAATCATACGGATAAAGATTTGAATTTAGCCATCGTTTGACTTGTCAAACAGTGCTTATATGATCTGCGATAGTGATACTGTCGTAGAAATTCGCAGATATCAAATTGGGCAAAAACTATTAAATGGAGCGAGTAATTAAGTAGTTCTCATTTCATTTTCAAATACAAAAGTAGCTCTTCTACGCCTCAATTTCCATGTTTTATCTGATTTAACACTACAGGCAACAATATATAAGACTCGAACATGCTTTCCAAAGTGAGACTAAATTACCTAGTTTAACACCAAAAGCTTAGACATAAACAATTCCAGCACGAGTGGAAGGAAAAATTTAGAAAGCTGAAATTATCTTGCCTAAGATTATGAAACAGGGGTAGAAAGAAATTTAACTTAGAATGCCACTTCGAACTTCCAAAAGCATAATTCATGATTATGACAAATGTCGATATTTACTTTTACGAAATTCGGTTGGCCGATAAAACACGACTTCCAGAAGGAAGATCAAGAACGTTGAAGAAAAGAGAAACGAATGATAAAAGGAAAATTAGGGTATTACCTGATCGGAACCCAGACAGAAAAGGATTCGAGGTGAGCTACATGTGATTTTCCTATTGATGTCTTGATGTGGAAATGAACCCTAGAACTTAGGAACACGCAGACAGGGAGCGATTCATTTGCATGCTGTGCTCGTCTGATCGCGGAACTGAGGTTGTGTTTAGGTTGTTGCCTCTCACCATGGTTTTAAATCGCGGAATCACGGTTGCAGCGTGTGTAACAGTATCGACGATTCCATGCATATTATCATGCATTTTATGTAAGCATCGGTGTATAAAGGTATCGAATTTCTGAAAATTCGTTAAGAATCGACCGTTACGATACGTAACGACCGTTTTTTAAAACCCTCCTCCTCACTATTTTTGTTGTTCATGTTTTCCAAAATTTCCGTTTGTTTCTCACTTATAACTTGATTTTAGCTAGTAACAGGAGTAACATTAAAATTAAAAATATTTTTATCAAAATTCAGCAAGTTACAACTATTCATAATAACGACGGAGTTACTCTTAAAATTAGGATTGCAGGTAAAATACTTTCTTTCTTTTTTCTTTATTCTCTCTTGCAGTAATAACTTTCCTTTTTAAAACACCAATATTGGTCATTCTCTAAGCAATTTTTTCCTTTTCAATTTACTAAGGCAGCCTACGTTTGCCTAGCAATGTTCAGCACAAAATAAGTAAACGAGGTGGTGCCATTGTAGTAATATCCTACACTAAATTACAATACGTTCCTGTAACTATCTAACGGGTTTTTGACTACTTCATTCACCCAAAAAGAACCTGTTGAGCCTCAAATATAGGATCATTTGTTGAGCATCCAGCCTTTCCAAGGAAGGACTGACTCGGATAGTGAAAAGTCTTGTCGAACCCTCATGCGAATAAACTTGGCATTTGCATACTAGCCTTCTGAGCACTTTTGCCTTTCTTATTTACCGATAGATGAAACTGCGATAGAAGAACTATGGTATATAGACATAAGAAATTTAATTCGAGATTGTAAATATATTGAAGGAGCCTCTGCAAAAAACCGCGTGTCTCTGAAAATATGGGGCAGCGCAGTTCATCATGGGCTACCGAAACCTATCCATGAGGCATATTGACGGGGAATATTTGGCGTGTGTCATAGAGAAAGAACGTTGTCAGATCATGGAAGATATACTTTTAGCGAATATGGAGAAAGAATGTTGTCAGATCATGGAAGATATACTTTTGGCGAATATGGACTCCACATGAATGATTGGATGTTAGTGAAAAAAGTACCTTGACAAGAATACTACTGGAGTATCATGGAACGAGATTGCATCGAGTTACATGAGAAAATGCCATAAGTGACATACGCCAACTTGGAACATATCCCCTCGAGAGTTGTACAACATGACAATTCCTTGGCTCTTCTCACTGTGGAGAATAGACGTGATTGTGTAAGATCAGTCCAAAAGAGTCCAAAGGATATGATTTCATACTCGTACCATAGTTTACTTCACGAAGTGGTTGAAGCATCATCCTATGCCGTTTTGAATGCCAAGAAGGTGGCCGAGTTTTATCCGAACTAATTTCATCTGCCAATATTGTGTTCCACATGAGTTGGTCTCTGATAGTGGGTGCATTTCGAGGGGGAGGTAACAGATTTGATTGAAGAATATGATATAATCTGACACCAATTATCATTGTAGCATCCACAGACTAATGGGACTGTAAAGACTGCCACCAAGAATATCCTAAATAAGATACAGATTCCTGTCGGAGTTGGCCAGATAAACTTATTTTAGCAATGTATGAGTTTTTAGTGTATTTAAAGAAATTATTTTTATTCAAAAATATTCAAAAAATTCATATTTTAACTTTTTATAATGTTTTCAGCTGTAAAAGTATTTTTTTATAATTTAATATGTATTTGGAGTATCATTACGCATAAAAGAGTGTATAGGGATTTCGGTTATGTTAGCCGTGTGCGGGACTGCTTTGAGTTGTGCAATTTCGGAGTTGAGAGTGAGTACGCTATGGGTAGTTATTATTAGGTTTATACTATAGTAGTGTAGATTATTTTTCTAATAAATAAATTTGTCAATTTAGGTTAATTCAAAGATTTTGGAACAAGATCAATTAGCATCGTTTAGCTTGGACCGGGATAAGGATTTTCTCTCCGAATCTCCATCATCGTTGTGATCTTAAATACTTTACTATAACAGTCTTACGAACTAAATTGATTCGATTTTATGTTTG